>JADLOZ010000023.1:0-25000 GCA_017562165.1 Ectropis grisescens
GGGCTTTTAAAATATTGTCCATCAGCTTTCACAAATTTTATACGTTTTTTAAATTAAAATGATAAACTTTTTTTTAAGTGATCAATAGATGGTGTTGTGAAAATAAATGTCAGTGTAAAATCAATCAAAACCACAGATTACACCTCATCCAAATCATATATTCCTACAATTGACTGGCCTCGTGGCTTAGTGACTCTGCCTGCGAAGTCCAGGGTCGTGGGTTCGATTCCCACCCAGTGCAAATATTTATGTGATGAATTCAAATATTTGTAATGTGTCTGGGTGTTTCTATGTATAATAAATACATATGTACTTAAAACTTTATAAGTATTATATCAGCTATCTGGCCGCCATAGTACAAACTTTGCTCAGTTTAGGGTCAGTTGTGTGTGAATTGTCATAATCATAATCATAATCTTTATTGGTCTGTGAAATTAGGTGGTATGTACATATTAGGTATACATAGATGGTACAAGTCTACACAAATTCGCTAATTTCTACCACAAATGGTATACAGACAATTGAGGTTGAGATTGAATAAATGTCAAAATATTAAATTTAAGAAGCTAAAAGATTAAAAACAAATAACAACATATTAGACTAAAATAATAAGATTAAAACACAATGTCATTGTTAATACATAAATTATGTCATGTGAATTCAATTTGTAATTTAGAATGTCAGTTTCGAACGATACATCATTAATTTTTTTTTTTTTTTTTTATCAGATAGGAACATGTCAATGCTATAGTAGGCGTTTTGAATTAGAAATTCATTCAACATGATCTTAAAAATCTTGATGTTTTGCTTGCTACGAATGAATTCAGGATCTTATTATAGATAATTGGAGCCATACAAAATATACTCCTGTTTAGATATGTCGTTCTAGACGGCAAACATTTCAACATACCCTCACGTCTGTTTCCCACAGGCCACATTTCGAAGAGCTCAGGATTTGACTTTATGAATATTGCAATTTCACTAATAAATAAACATGGAAGAGTTAATATTTTAAGTCCATCAATGTGCATAGCGTATTTTGTTTAAAACAACAGTCGATTTCGTATCATCTAACCGGAAATTTAGGCATTATTTTTATATTTTAATTTTATTTTTCGTACAATAAAAATGTTTTATGAGACGAACAGAACATCCGCGTGATGGGAAGCAACATGCCTGCCACATAACAGCACAGTGAGACGTAGCTATTGGAACATGAAGAGTCAAAATCATTACATAGCACTGCACTGCGCTCGTCACCCAGTGATATAAAATATTTTGTCTCTATGCCCTATAATTTCACTGGCAACATTACGCTTCAAACTGGAACACAGTTATGATTTCACATTACTGCTTGGCGGTAGAATGACTGGCAAAAGTGTGGTGCTTCCCCAGACGGACTTTTCAAAGAGTCACACCACTACTACAGACCACCACTATGAGCGAGAAGGCCACCAGCTTTCGCACTAATCTAACAAAAAAATATTAAAACTGTTCATTAATTTATTGAGATATTAAATTCAATATTGAAATCACAACATCCAATTTTTAACTTTGTTTGAACTAATAAACATACTTCCATAAATAAATGTCACATTTACGTTTTTCCAATCCTGGAAAACGGTCAACGTATAATCTATAGGTATTTTAAATTTGTTAATTAATTAGTGTGAATTTTAAATCTGTAAATTATTTAAGTATTTAATGTGAACTACACAATGGTTCAATCTATCTATCATTCATAACATGAAGGACGTCTAAAACAGGCAAACCCATTTAAAATGTATAAGCCGCACCATTTAAGATAAAATCGCTCTCACTAATTTAGTGCGAAAGGGGAGGAAACCACGTAAACTTAATTGGAGTGCCCATAAATTATTCAGTTTGACTTCTGAGTAAGTATATGGTGTTATTTATAATGTTCCTTTGGAGTCTGTCAACGTTGATATAAATCTACGTAACGGTAACAAATCTGCCATCCAAATAGTTTGTGAGAGGAGAAATTTTGCTAATGTAATCTTCGAATATTTCGTAGTCGATTCCTACATTCTTGCTGTCTCTGTTGTTATGTTTTAGCATCTGAAACAAAATTGCTTGTATTTACATCTACCCACATTTTATATTTGCTGATGTTCATCGATATAAATCAAAAGATGTGCCCAGAGCACCTTGAAATTGTTAACAAACTGCGTTTCTGTGTGTAACATGAGTGGTTTACAACTACCAATCTACTTGACCCTAGAATTATGTTATTATGTTATTTCAAATTGTGATCTATGTAGGGTCAGTATGTCCTTTCCGTCGATCTTCCCCTGCTATCCATTTAAAAAACATCAAACATGTGGACGTAGCCTGGAGTATAGCCATATGCTACTTATAGTTCCGTGAAAATAATGGAAAAGGGTCTACGCTGGTAAAACCAAGGGGCGCTGCTATTATTACAATAAACATACTAAATAATTATTTAACCATAATTTAATTTTATCCCACAAGGACTTTTCATCTCCGACGTGTGGACTGGGATCATTGAAATTCATTGCGCGAATTTGCAAGTTATCACGACACGGGCGCTGGTTTGCTTACACTAGGGCACAATCAGACCAAGAGAGTCAAGACACTCTTTTAAAAGTTTTGTAAAAGGGTAGATTTATAAAAAATCGATTTGCAAGCTATAACAAGTTTTATGCGTGGTTACTTTATTTCAAATAGTGGAAACAACAAGAACAAAATTAAAATTTTGATTAACCTCCGACTACTTCGGATTTGCAGTCTGTACAACATTTTACTAGCGTCATGTGGTAGCGGTCATCTTGGATTTGAAATTTGTCATAGTGGAAAGTACTCGTATTCTACTAGTCAAGCCCTTTCGTTTGATACCCATATTAAGGTAGGTTATGAAGAAATATTTTGTCCGCCATTTTGTGGAGGCGGCCATCTTGAATCGATATTAACCAAACATAGCTAAAAACATCCGCACGGATATTAACCTTCAAATAAAAAACCGCATCAGAATCGGCCCATCCGTTTGAGCTCTACGGTGCCACAGACAGACACACACAGACAGACAGACAGACAAACATCGACGTCAAACTTATAACACACCTTTTTTTGGTCGGGGGTTAAAAACGCTTGTCAAGACTAGTCTGTTGTTATTGCCATGCAGCGTGGTAATGCTACCAATATGCTGATCACGCACATCAAAGTTAATAAAGAAATAACGGGACAATGAGTTGAACATACCATCTTAAGCCCTGAGCAATCAGCATATTTTGCTGACTATGCTGATTGCACAGCTAACCCTATGCCATAGGCTCATGTTAATATTTATTTCCATTCGAGCTCACAGTGCAGTACTACTCGTATATTATAATTATGTACCTACCTACTGATTTGATCTTCAATCATTTCGCTACAGTATAGAGATAATACATATAACAGATAATATAACAGAAAAAATATTTATTGGTCTGTAATTTCACTGTACGTACTCATTGCCTAGAGATAATCGATGATAAAACACAACGCCATGTTGCCTAATAGAATCAAAATGTTACGTCTCTGTCATTTTGCGTGTCGGCTCTATCAGGCGTTTGTGGTGCTACTATTATTACCTTATTTTGTAAAAATACATACTTGATATTCGTATACTGTGTGTAAGCACTGCCTATTAAAGTGTTTTACTGTGATGATAAGCTGTTAGGTCATAATAGACTTTCGGAACGTGTTAGGACAGCAGCGACACTCGAAGACTATGACACTTCGGCGGTCATGGCGTTTTTCGTGATCTCTTACAATTGCACTACTACTTATGTAAGTGTGTCATAAGTATAGTGATTCAGACATAAATACCGTAATATATGTTTGTGGGTATAAAGTTATAAGCTAAAAGGGCTTGGAACTTGATACCTGTCCTTCGAAGCTGAATTTGTATAGATTAACAAAGTCAGCTTCGATATAACTCTAAAACTATAGATTGGTTAGGATAATGATCGAAACCGCTTGACACATATCTACATATAGCAAAACGCTAAATTGTTCATCTCAGGTCACAAATAGTATAGAGCAAAATTATTCGGGTATTTAAACTTTCTTGCGGGCTAATGCGAAATCATTTCTCTTGAATGGAGAGCGCATTAAGGACGTACCAACTTTAGTCCTCTACGGATTTTAGGTTCATTAAAATTTTGTCCTCACAGATATGGAACGGTAGTTACCCACAATGTACACACATCTTTTCAATGACCAGAGTATAAATAAGTGATAAGACTAAATCATCACGTTAAAAACGCTATACGGTGCATTTTGAAAACAAATTCAAAGTTATTTATTCATACTACCGGTCCACCCGGCTTCGCCCATGATACATAATATATAGTCTATATAGCACTCACGTATATGTCTAACGGGGAAAAACATTTCGAAATCGGTCTAGTAGTTCCAGCGATTAACGCGTTTAACAAAAACCTTTTAAGCTATGTAGGTAATATCAGTGTTAATTACTGGGAACAAAAACAAAGGAAAGAACACACAAATACCTAGTTTATGCTAGCAGTGGCTAGCAGCTTTTTAACCCCCAAATCCAAGACGGCCGCCACCACAAAATGGCGAATTACATAAATTTTTTCACTACTACCTCAATATGGGTATCAAACGAAAAAACTTTACTAGTAGAATACTATACAATCTGACAAATTTCAAATCGTACATAACCGTTTTCACAAAATGACGAAATACATTTTTTTTTCACAACTCCCTCAATATGGATATCAAATGAAAGGGCTTGACTAGTAGAATGTAGTCCAGATAACAAATCCGAGGTAGTCGGGGGTAAATCATAATTTTTAATTTTGTTCTTGTTCCATATGTATTACGAGTATAATCTTATATCTTTAAACGACCAATTCTTGTAGGTATATTTATAGATATATATCTACGGATATATATAAATATATAGAATCTGAATCTCGGAAACAGCTCGAACGATTTTCATGAAATTATGTATACAGGGGTTTCGGAGACGATAAATCGATCTAGCTAGGTTTTGTTTTTTAAACATCATTTTATGCGCGTTTTAGACAATGAAACACTCCTACAATGTCATTAGAATACAATAACTTATTTCGCCACTATTTATTAAATCTAAATGGCTCAGACGGAATATGCTCGCCCTCAGAGTCAACAGTTCTCTCGGAGTTCTTTCTGTTATTTTTTTTCTGAAATCTTATACGTAGAACCTTTTATAAACGCATTTAATTCGTATCTAAGTAGGTATAAGTAAGTCATCACTACGTAATTCGTACCTGCCTAAATATCTTTTAAAAAAAACCGAGCAAAGCTGGGTCAACCACGTACTCTTACTAATATTAAGTATTAATGCGAAAGTTTGTTTGTTGAATTGGAAACGTAAGACCGAGGATCGGGCTGAGTGGCGTATTATGGGAGAGACCAGCAGTGGACGCATAATGATGATGAAGATGAAATTTTGTAAGTATGGACGGATGGATGGATGTTTGTTACTCTTTCACGTAAAACTACTGAACGGCTGAAATTTGTAACATATATAGATTATAGTTTGGAAAAACGCATAGGCTACTTTTATCCCGAGAAAATATCGGGAACAGGAACTACGCCGGTAAAACCGCGGGTAACTGCTAGTTTAATACATTTTAGTGAATACGTGCAAGGGAAAAACGGAAAGTCGCCCTCTTTCCTTCAGCCTGTAAAGTGGAGAGCCCTACACGTCACGACGTGCTCAGCAGTTCTTTCCTTTTATTTTGCCTCTACGATAAAAGATTTTATGTTAGCAATTACGCTGTAAATATTATGTGAATTAAGTAAACAAACTCTTTGACAAGTAAAGGTACCTAAATAAATTAGGTAATTTTCTAAAGAACTTGCTCTAAAAATAAATAAATAGGTATGTATTGGTGGACATTTCACACAACTCCATCCCATCATCTGATCCAAGCAAAGCTTGTACTATGGAAGCCAGATAGCTGATATAATACTTATTTTTAAATACATATTTTTTATAAATACATAGAAAATACCCACCCAGACACAGTACAAATATTTGAATTCATCAAACAAATATTGATCGTGTGGGGATCGAACCCACGACCCACGGCTTCGCAGACAGACTTACTACCAACTAGCCAAATATACTGGAGAAACAATAAAAGCTGAAAGTTTCATTAATGAAAATACGTTTAGACCTGACCGCCATCTCGCCTATACGATCGAAGCGTTTTATGTAGGGACTAGATGCCCGCCCCGGCTTCGCCCGTGGTACATTATATATCACTCATCGGGATCCCGTAGGTACATATCCAATGGTGAAAGAATGACTGAAATCGGTTCAGTCATTACTGAGAACATCGCTTTCAAACAAAAAACCTCTTCGGAAATTGGTCGTACCAACTCAGATTTAGAAACGAATTTGATTAGCAAAGGTTTATATTCAATGACAGAATCTTAGACACATGCTGTCATGTCAAAGCACGATACGAAAACTCTCAAAGAGGAATATTTTTTCCCTTTTTTGTTACGTTCATGATTCTTGCTCCGCTTCTATTGATAGTAGCGTTATGTTCTATAGCCTAGCCTATAGGCATCCTCGATAAATGGACTATGAAATGAAAATGAAATGAAATGATTTATTATGTACAAACAGAGAAGAACATATTGTTTTTAAGCTTTCGCGATTTGAACGCATAATGTTTATAATGTACAGGACTTAATCACGATTTAATTAGTTGTTTAAATACGTCGACGTTTCGGCAGCGTTACAACCGCCGTGGTCACGAGAAGACTCTTCTCATGAGAGAAGAGTCTCGTGACCTCATCTTTCGTCTTATTTAAACAATGAATTAAATCGTGATTAAGTCCTGTACATTATAAACATTAAGAGAAGAACATAACCAAGAAAGAAAATATTTAAATGTAGAAAAGGGTGTAGAAGAGGAGCATGTGTTAGATGTTGGATGTGTATTGTATGACGTCAATAGGAAACTCTGAACTCCACACTAGGTTAGACCTGTGTTGTGGAATACAGCGCCTTCCATTGTAAGTCAGCATGTGCTTTGTGTTATGTGAATATCCAATAGAAAAATAATCTTTCTTTTCGGACCAGTACTTCCCGAGATCCTAGCGTTCAAACAAACAAACAAACTCTTCAGCTTTATAATATTAGTATAGATAGAACCGATTTACTCTGGGTGGAATACCCCAAGATTGTAGTTCTTAGGAAAAGCTCACTCAGGTAACGCCTCTATGCCTGATGCTATGCGATAGACGAACTTGAGAACTGCAGAATCTGTTGTTATATTTTTTGGGTTATGCTTTTTGTTATATCAGTTAAATGTATGCATAATGTAATTATTTTTAACTAACAGCGCCCCACGGTTTTACCCGCATAGTTCCTATTCCCGTTGTTTCTATTTCCGTTATTTTTTCGAGATATAAAGTAGCATGAGTATTTGTAAATCAAGGGTGTCAGCTTCATTCTATACCAAATTTTATTAGAATCGCTTCGGCCGTTTAGACGTGTAGAAGTAACAAACACACACTCACAAACTTTCGCCTTTATAGTATTACTAGCGGCCCGCTGCGGCTTCACTCGGATATTGTCACATAAAGCCCATTAATTGAAATAAAAACTACCCTATCTTTTAAGTTAGATCAATCTACACACGGTGTCTAAATTTGATTAAAATCGGTTAAGTAGTTTAGGAGTCCATCGCGGACAAACATCGTGACAGGAGATTTATATATATTAAGATTTTGCTTCATAAACTACTTGTAAACCACAAGTTTTAGTTAAAAAACTACAAAACCAAATTTAAATGAGAGCAATCAAATAGTAGGTACTTATCTTATCTTATCTTATACATTTAGACGACCAATTCTTGTAGGTATATAGATATATATAGAATCTGAATCTCGGAAACGGCTCGAACGATTTTCATGAAATTATGTATACAGGGGTTTCGGGGACGATAAATCGATCTAGCTAAGTTTTATTGTTTAAAAACATCATTTTATGCGCGTTTTTAGACAATGAAAAACTCCTACAATGTCATTAGAATACGATAACTTATTTCGCCACTGTTCTTTAAGTCTAAATGGCTCAGTCGGAATATGCTTGCCCTCGGAGTCAACAGGACCCGGTTCGAATCCTGATGGTTACACTCGGGTCTTTTCTTTTTTTCTGAGAAAATCTTTTACTTAGAACCCTTTAAAAACGCATTTAAACCGAGCAAAGCTCGGACAACCAGGTACTATCCTTGTTAGAAGAAAATATAATTTTCCAAATTAGTCCACCATTCCGCACTGGATCGTGGTGAATTTTGGCCTTGCATCTCTACTTGGGAGAGAAAAAAACATTTGGTGGCCTGCTTATGTTTTATGACAGTGGACTTCAGTAAACCTCTACTGTTTATATAAAGCTCAGGTCCTTACTCATTTCTTTATGTAACTTTTATTTCACCATCATCATAATCAGCCCACATTCGTCCACTGCTGGACATAGGCCTCTCCAATAATACGCCACTCAGACATGATATTGACTATACTTTTAAAAGAAGGACTCAGACATTCCGACGTGACTAAGCAACAAACATCTAGACACCTAAACATCCAAACTTTTGCATTTGTAAATTGGTAGGATAATAAAATAAAGAAACTTTGATTGCTTAATAATGTATTACGAGTAAGTACATATTACATTTAATCAACAGCACATAAAACTCTGTGGGCTTTTTAAAATATTGTCCATCAGCTTTCACAAATTTTATACGTTTTTTTAAATTAAAAATGATAAACTTTTTTTTTAAGTGATCAATAGATGGTGTTGTGAAAAATAAATGTCAGTGTAAAATCAATCAAAACCACAGATTACACCTCATCCAAATCATATATTCCTACAATTGACTGGCCTCGTGGCTTAGTGACTCTGCCTGCGAAGTCCAGGGTCGTGGGTTCGATTCCCACCCAGTGCAAATATTTATGTGATGAATTCAAATATTTGTAATGTGTCTGGGTGTTTCTATGTATAATAAATACATATGTACTTAAAACTTTATAAGTATTATATCAGCTATCTGGCCGCCATAGTACAAACTTTGCTCAGTTTAGGGTCAGTTGTGTGTGAATTGTCATAATCATAATCATAATCTTTATTGGTCTGTGAAATTAGGTGGTATGTACATATTAGGTATACATAGATGGTACAAGTCTACACAAATTCGCTAATTTCTACCACAAATGGTATACAGACAATTGAGGTTGAGATTGAATAAATGTCAAAATATTAAATTTAAGAAGCTAAAAGATTAAAAACAAATAACAACATATTAGACTAAAATAATAAGATTAAAACACAATGTCATTGTTAATACATAAATTATGTCATGTGAATTCAATTTGTAATTTAGAATGTCAGTTTCGAACGATACATCATTAATTTTTTTTTTTTTTTATCAGATAGGAACATGTCAATGCTATAGTAGGCGTTTTGAATTAGAAATTCATTCAACATGATCTTAAAAATCTTGATGTTTTGCTTGCTACGAATGAATTCAGGGATCTTATTATAGATAATTGGAGCCATACAAAATATACTCCTGTTTAGATATGTCGTTCTAGACGGCAAACATTTCAACATACCCTCACGTCTGTTTCCCACAGGCCACATTTCGAAGAGCTCAGGATTTGACTTTATGAATATTGCAATTTCACTAATAAATAAACATGGAAGAGTTAATATTTTAAGTCCATCAATGTGCATAGCGTATTTTGTTTAAAACAACAGTCGATTTCGTATCATCTAACCGGAAATTTAGGCATTATTTTTTATATTTTTAATTTTATTTTTCGTACAATAAAAATGTTTTATGAGACGAACAGAACATCCGCGTGATGGGAAGCAACATGCCTGCCACATAACAGCACAGTGAGACGTAGCTATTGGAACATGAAGAGTCAAAATCATTACATAGCACTGCACTGCGCTCGTCACCCAGTGATATAAAATATTTTGTCTCTATGCCTATAATTTCACTGGCAACATTACGCTTCAAACTGGAACACAGTTATGATTTCACATTACTGCTTGGCGGTAGAATGACTGGCAAAAGTGTGGTGCTTCCCAGACGGACTTTTCAAAGAGTCACACCACTACTACAGACCACCACTATGAGCGAGAAGGCCACCAGCTTTCGCACTAATCTAACAAAAATATTAAAACTGTTCATTAATTTATTGAGATATTAAATTCAATATTGAAATCACAACATCCAATTTTTTAACTTTGTTTGAACTAATAAACATACTTCCATAAATAAATGTCACATTTACGTTTTCCAATCCTGGAAAACGGTCAACGCATATAATCTATAGGTATTTTAAATTTGTTAATTAATTAGTGTGAATTTTAAATCTGTAAATTATTTAAGTATTTAATGTGAACTACACAATGGTTCAATCTATCTATCATTCATAACATGAAGGACGTCTAAAACAGGCAAACCCATTTAAAATGTATAAGCCGCACCATTTAAGATAAAATCGCTCTCACTAATTTAGTGCGAAAGGGGGAGGAAACCACGTAAACTTAATTGGAGTGCCCCATAAATTATTCAGTTTGACTTCTGAGTAAGTATATGGTGTTATTTATAATGTTCCTTTGGAGTCTGTCAACGTTGATATAAATCTACGTAACGGTAACAAATCTGCCATCCAAATAGTTTGTGAGAGGAGAAATTTTGCTAATGTAATCTTCGAATATTTCGTAGTCGATTCCTACATTCTTGCTGTCTCTGTTGTTATGTTTTAGCATCTGAAACAAAATTGCTTGTATTTACATCTACCCACATTTTATATTTGCTGATGTTCATCGATATAAATCAAAAGATGTGCCCAGAGCACCTTGAAATTGTTAACAAACTGCGTTTCTGTGTGTAACATGAGTGGTTTACAACTACCAATCTACTTGACCCCTAGAATTATGTTATTATGTTATTTCAAATTGTGATCTATGTAGGGTCAGTATGTCCTTTCCGTCGATCTTCCCCTGCTATCCATTTAAAAAACATCAAACATGTGGACGTAGCCTGGAGTATAGCCATAATATGCTACTTATAGTTCCGTGAAAATAATGGAAAAGGGGTCTACGCTGGTAAAACCAAGGGGCGCTGCTATTATTACAATAAACATACTAAATAATTATTTAACCATAATTTAATTTTATCCCACAAGGACTTTTCATCTCCGACGTGTGGACTGGGATCATTGAAATTCATTGCGCGAATTTGCAAGTTATCACGACACGGGCGCTGGTTTGCTTACACTAGGGCACAATCAGACCAAGAGAGTCAAGACACTCTTTTAAAAGTTTTGTAAAAAGGGTAGATTTATAAAAAAATCGATTTGCAAGCTATAACAAGTTTTATGCGTGGTTACTTTATTTCAAATAGTGGAAACAACAAGAACAAAATTAAAAATTTTGATTAACCTCCGACTACTTCGGATTTGCAGTCTGTACAACATTTTACTAGCGTCATGTGGTAGCGGTCATCTTGGATTTGAAATTTGTCATAGTGGAAAGTACTCGTATTCTACTAGTCAAGCCCTTTCGTTTGATACCCATATTAAGGTAGGTTATGAAGAAATATTTTGTCCGCCATTTTGTGGAGGCGGCCATCTTGAATCGATATTAACCAAACATAGCTAAAAACATCCGCACGGATATTAACCTTCAAATAAAAAACCGCATCAGAATCGGCCCATCCGTTTGAGCTCTACGGTGCCACAGACAGACACACACAGACAGACAGACAGACAAACATCGACGTCAAACTTATAACACACCTTTTTTTGGTCGGGGGTTAAAAACGCTTGTCAAGACTAGTCTGTTGTTATTGCCATGCAGCGTGGTAATGCTACCAATATGCTGATCACGCACATCAAAGTTAATAAAGAAATAACGGGACAATGAGTTGAACATACCATCTTAAGCCCCTGAGCAATCAGCATATTTTGCTGACTATGCTGATTGCACAGCTAACCCTATGCCATAGGCTCATGTTAATATTTATTTCCATTCGAGCTCACAGTGCAGTACTACTCGTATATTATAATTATGTACCTACCTACTGATTTGATCTTCAATCATTTCGCTACAGTATAGAGATAATACATATAACAGATAATATAACAGAAAAAATATTTATTGGTCTGTAATTTCACTGTACGTACTCATTGCCTAGAGATAATCGATGATAAAACACAACGCCATGTTGCCTAATAGAATCAAAATGTTACGTCTCTGTCATTTTGCGTGTCGGCTCTATCAGGCGTTTGTGGTGCTACTATTATTACCTTATTTTGTAAAAATACATACTTGATATTCGTATACTGTGTGTAAGCACTGCCTATTAAAGTGTTTTACTGTGATGATAAGCTGTTAGGTCATAATAGACTTTCGGAACGTGTTAGGACAGCAGCGACACTCGAAGACTATGACACTTCGGCGGTCATGGCGTTTTTCGTGATCTCTTACAATTGCACTACTACTTATGTAAGTGTGTCATAAGTATAGTGATTCAGACATAAATACCGTAATATATGTTTGTAGGTATAAAGTTATAAGCCCTAAAAGGGGCTTGGAACTTGATACCTGTCCTTCGAAGCTGAATTTGTATAGATTAACAAAGTCAGCTTCGATATAGCTCTAAAACTATAGATTGGTTAGGATAATGATCGAAACCGCTTGACACATATCTACATATAGCAAAACGCTAAATTGTTCATCTCAGGTCACAAATAGTATAGAGCAAAATTATTCGGGTATTTAAACTTTCTTGCGGGCTAATGCGAAATCATTTCTCTTGAATGGAGAGCGCATTAAGGACGTACCAACTTTAGTCCTCTACGGATTTTAGGTTCATTAAAATTTTGTCCTCACAGATATGGAACGGTAGTTACCCACAATGTACACACATCTTTTCAATGACCAGAGTATAAATAAGTGATAAGACTAAATCATCACGTTAAAAACGCTATACGGTGCATTTTGAAAACAAATTCAAAGTTATTTATTCATACTACCGGTCCACCCGGCTTCGCCCATGATACATAATATATAGTCTATATAGCACTCACGTATATGTCTAACGGGAAAAACATTTCGAAATCGGTCTAGTAGTTCCAGCGATTAACGCGTTTAACAAAAACCTTTTAAGCTATGTAGGTAATATCAGTGTTAATTACTGGGAACAAAAACAAAGGAAAGAACACACAAATACCTAGTTTATGCTAGCAGTGGCTAGCAGCTTTTTAACCCCCAAATCCAAGACGGCCGCCACCACAAAATGGCGAATTACATAAATTTTTTCACTACTACCTCAATATGGGTATCAAACGAAAAAACTTTACTAGTAGAATACTATACAATCTGACAAATTTCAAATCGTACATAACCGTTTTCACAAAATGACGAAATACATTTTTTTTCACAACTCCTCAATATGGATATCAAATGAAAGGGCTTGACTAGTAGAATGTAGTCCAGATAACAAATCCGAGGTAGTCGGGGTAAATCATAATTTTAATTTTGTTCTTGTTCCATATGTATTACGAGTATAATCTTATATCTTTAAACGACCAATTCTTGTAGGTATATTTATAGATATATATCTACGGATATATATAAATATATAGAATCTGAATCTCGGAAACGGCTCGAACGATTTTCATGAAATTATGTATACAGGGGTTTCGGAGACGATAAATCGATCTAGCTAGGTTTTGTTTTTTTTTAAACATCATTTTATGCGCGTTTTTAGACAATGAAACACTCCTACAATGTCATTAGAATACAATAACTTATTTCGCCACTATTTATTAAATCTAAATGGCTCAGACGGAATATGCTCGCCCTCGGAGTCAACAGTTCTCTCGGAGTTCTTTCTGTTATTTTTTTCTGAGGAAATCTTATACGTAGAACCTTTTATAAACGCATTTAATTCGTATCTAAGTAGGTATAAGTAAGTCATCACTACGTAATTCGTACCTGCCTAAATATCTTTTTAAAAAACCGAGCAAAGCTGGGTCAACCACGTACTCTTACTAATATTAAGTATTAATGCGAAAGTTTGTTTGTTGAATTGGAAACGTAAGACCGAGGATCGGGCTGAGTGGCGTATTATGGGAGAGACCAGCAGTGGACGCATAATGATGATGAAGATGAAATTTTGTAAGTATGGACGGATGGATGGATGTTTGTTACTCTTTCACGTAAAAACTACTGAACGGCTGAAATTTGTAACATATATAGATTATAGTTTGGAAAACGCATAGGCTACTTTTTATCCCGAGAAAATATCGGGAACGGGAACTACGCCGGTAAAACCGCGGGTAACTGCTAGTTTAATACATTTTTAGTGAATACGTGCAAGGGAAAAACGGAAAGTCGCCCTCTTTCCTTCAGCCTGTAAAGTGGAGAGCCCTACACGTCACGACGTGCTCAGCAGTTCTTTCCTTTTATTTTGCCTCTACGATAAAAAGATTTTATGTTAGCAATTACGCTGTAAATATTATGTGAATTAAGTAAACAAACTCTTTGACAAGTAAAGGTACCTAAATAAATTAGGTAATTTTCTAAAGAACTTGCTCTAAAAATAAATAAATAGGTATGTATTGGTGGACATTTCACACACAACTCCATCCCATCATCTGATCCAAGCAAAGCTTGTACTATGGAAGCCAGATAGCTGATATAATACTTATTTTAAATACATATTTTTTATAAATACATAGAAAATACCCACCCAGACACAGTACAAATATTTGAATTCATCAAACAAATATTGATCGTGTGGGGATCGAACCCACGACCCACGGCTTCGCAGACAGACTTACTACCAACTAGCCAAATATACTGGAGAAACAATAAAAGCTGAAAGTTTCATTAATGAAAATACGTTTAGACCTGACCGCCATCTCGCCTATACGATCGAAGCGTTTTATGTAGGGACTAGATGCCCGCCCCGGCTTCGCCCGTGGTACATTATATATCACTCATCGGGATCCCGTAGGTACATATCCAATGGTGAAAGAATGACTGAAATCGGTTCAGTCATTACTGAGAACATCGCTTTCAAACAAAAAACCTCTTCGGAAATTGGTCGTACCAACTCAGATTTAGAAACGAATTTGATTAGCAAAGGTTTATATTCAATGACAGAATCTTAGACACATGCTGTCATGTCAAAGCACGATACGAAAACTCTCAAAGAGGAATATTTTTCCTTTTTGTTACGTTCATGATTCTTGCTCCGCTTCTATTGATAGTAGCGTTATGTTCTATAGCCTAGCCTATAGGCATCCTCGATAAATGGACTATGAAATGAAAATGAAATGAAATGATTTATTATGTACAAACAGAGAAGAACATATTGTTTTTAAGCTTTCGCGATTTGAACGCATAATGTTTATAATGTACAGGACTTAATCACGATTTAATTAGTTGTTTAAATACGTCGACGTTTCGGCAGCGTTACAACCGCCGTGGTCACGAGAAGACTCTTCTCATGAGAGAAGAGTCTCGTGACCTCATCTTTCTTCTTATTTAAACAATGAATTAAATCGTGATTAAGTCCTGTACATTATAAACATTAAGAGAAGAACATAACCAAGAAAGAAAATATTTAAATGTAGAAAAGGAGTGTAGAAGAGGAGCATGTGTTAGATGTTGGATGTGTATTGTATGACGTCAATAGGAAACTCTGAACTCCACACTAGGTTAGACCTGTGTTGTGGAATACAGCGCCTTCCATTGTAAGTCAGCATGTGCTTTGTGTTATGTGAATATCCAATAGAAAATAATCTTTCTTTTCGGACCAGTACTTCCCGAGATCCTAGCGTTCAAACAAACAAACAAACTCTTCAGCTTTATAATATTAGTATAGATAGAACCGATTTACTCTGGAGTGGAATACCCCAAGATTGTAGTTCTTAGGAAAAGCTCACTCAGGTAACGCCTCTATGCCTGATGCTATGCGATAGACGAACTTGAGAACTGCAGAATCTGTTGTTATATTTTTGGGTTATGCTTTTGTTATATCAGTTAAATGTATGCATAATGTAATTATTTTTAACTAACAGCGCCCCACGGTTTTACCCGCATAGTTCCTATTCCCGTTGTTTCTATTTCCGTTATTTTTTCGAGATATAAAGTAGCATGAGTATTTGTAAATCAAGGGTGTCAGCTTCATTCTATACCAAATTTTATTAGAATCGCTTCGGCCGTTTAGACGTGTAGAAGTAACAAACACACACTCACAAACTTTCGCCTTTATAGTATTACTAGCGGCCCGCTGCGGCTTCACTCGGATATTGTCACATAAAGCCCATTAATTGAAATAAAAACTACCCTATCTTTTAAGTTAGATCAATCTACACACGGTGTCTAAATTTGATTAAAATCGGTTAAGTAGTTTAGGAGTCCATCGCGGACAAACATCGTGACAGGAGATTTATATATATTAAGATTTTGCTTCATAAACTACTTGTAAACCACAAGTTTTAGTTAAAAACTACAAAACCAAATTTAAATGAGAGCAATCAAATAGTAGGTACTTATCTTATCTTATCTTATACATTTAGACGACCAATTCTTGTAGGTATATAGATATATATAGAATCTGAATCTCGGAAACGGCTCGAACGATTTTCATGAAATTATGTATACAGGGGGTTTCGGGGACGATAAATCGATCTAGCTAAGTTTTATTGTTTAAAAACATCATTTTATGCGCGTTTTTAGACAATGAAAAACTCCTACAATGTCATTAGAATACGATAACTTATTTCGCCACTGTTCTTTAAGTCTAAATGGCTCAGTCGGAATATGCTTGCCCTCGAGTCAACAGGACCCGGTTCGAATCCTGATGGTTACACTCGGGTCTTTTCTTTTTCTGAGAAAATCTTTTACTTAGAACCCTTTAAAAACGCATTTAAACCGAGCAAAGCTCGGACAACCAGGTACTATCCTTGTTAGAAGAAAATATAATTTTCCAAATCAGTCCACCATTCCGCACTGGATCGTGGTGAATTTTGGCCTTGCATCTCTACTTGGGAGAAAAAAACATTTGGTGGCCTGCTTATGTTTTATGACAGTGGACTTCAGTAAACCTCTACTGTTTATATAAAGCTCAGGTCCTTACTCATTTCTTTATGTAACTTTTATTTCACCATCATCATAATCAGCCCACATTCGTCCACTGCTGGACATAGGCCTCTCAATAATAATACGCCACTCAGACATGATATTGACTATACTTTTAAAAGAAGGACTCAGACATTCCGACGTGACTAAGCAACAAACATCTAGACACCTAAACATCCAAACTTTTGCATTTGTAAATTGGTAGGATAATAAAATAAAGAAACTTTGATTGCTTAATAATGTATTACGAGTAAGTACATATTACATTTAATCAACAGCACATAAAACTCTGTGGGCTTTTTAAAATATTGTCCATCAGCTTTCACAAATTTTATACGTTTTTTTAAATTAAAAATGATAAACTTTTTTTTTAAGTGATCAATAGATGGTGTTGTGAAAAATAAATGTCAGTGTAAAATCAATCAAAACCACAGATTACACCTCATCCAAATCATATATTCCTACAATTGACTGGCCTCGTGGCTTAGTGACTCTGCCTGCGAAGTCCAGGGTCGTGGGTTCGATTCCCACCCAGTGCAAATATTTATGTGATGAATTCAAATATTTGTAATGTGTCTGGGTGTTTCTATGTATAATAAATACATATGTACTTAAAACTTTATAAGTATTATATCAGCTATCTGGCCGCCATAGTACAAACTTTGCTCAGTTTAGGGTCAGTTTGTGTGAATTGTCATAATCATAATCATAATCTTTATTGGTCTGTGAAATTAGGTGGTATGTACATATTAGGTATACATAGATGGTACAAGTCTACACAAATTCGCTAATTTCTACCACAAATGGTATACAGACAATTGAGGTTGAGATTGAATAAATGTCAAAATATTAAATTTAAGAAGCTAAAAGATTAAAAACAAATAACAACATATTAGACTAAAATAATAAGATTAAAACACAATGTCATTGTTAATACATAAATTATGTCATGTGAATTCAATTTGTAATTTAGAATGTCAGTTTCGAACGATACATCATTAATTTTTTTTTTTTTTTTATCAGATAGGAACATGTCAATGCTATAGTAGGCGTTTTGAATTAGAAATTCATTCAACATGATCTTAAAAATCTTGATGTTTTGCTTGCTACGAATGAATTCAGGATCTTATTATAGATAATTGGAGCCATACAAAATATACTCCTGTTTAGATATGTCGTTCTAGACGGCAAACATTTCAACATACCCTCACGTCTGTTTCCCACAGGCCACATTTCGAAGAGCTCAGGATTTGACTTTATGAATATTGCAATTTCACTAATAAATAAACATGGAAGAGTTAATATTTTAAGTCCATCAATGTGCATAGCGTATTTTGTTTAAAACAACAGTCGATTTCGTATCATCTAACCGGAAATTTAGGCATTATTTTTATATTTTAATTTTATTTTCGTACAATAAAAATGTTTTATGAGACGAACAGAACATCCGCGTGATGGGAAGCAACATGCCTGCCACATAACAGCACAGTGAGACGTAGCTATTGGAACATGAAGAGTCAAAATCATTACATAGCACTGCACTGCGCTCGTCACCCAGTGATATAAAATATTTTGTCTCTATGCCCTATAATTTCACTGGCAACATTACGCTTCAAACTGGAACACAGTTATGATTTCACATTACTGCTTGGCGGTAGAATGACTGGCAAAAGTGTGGTGCTTCCCCAGACGGACTTTTCAAAGAGTCACACCACTACTACAGACCACCACTATGAGCGAGAAGGCCACCAGCTTTCGCACTAATCTAACAAAAAATATTAAAACTGTTCATTAATTTATTGAGATATTAAATTCAATATTGAAATCACAACATCCAATTTTTTTAACTTTGTTTGAACTAATAAACATACTTCCATAAATAAATGTCACATTTACGTTTTTCCAATCCTGGAAAACGGTCAACGTATAATCTATAGGTATTTTAAATTTGTTAATTAATTAGTGTGAATTTTAAATCTGTAAATTATTTAAGTATTTAATGTGAACTACACAATGGTTCAATCTATCTATCATTCATAACATGAAGGACGTCTAAAACAGGCAAACCCATTTAAAATGTATAAGCCGCACCATTTAAGATAAAATCGCTCTCACTAATTTAGTGCGAAAGGGGGAGGAAACCACGTAAACTTAATTGGAGTGCCCATAAATTATTCAGTTTGACTTCTGAGTAAGTATATGGTGTTATTTATAATGTTCCTTTGGAGTCTGTCAACGTTGATATAAATCTACGTAACGGTAACAAATCTGCCATCCAAATAGTTTGTGAGAGGAGAAATTTTGCTAATGTAATCTTCGAATATTTCGTAGTCGATTCCTACATTCTTGCTGTCTCTGTTGTTATGTTTTAGCATCTGAAACAAAATTGCTTGTATTTACATCTACCCACATTTTATATTTGCTGATGTTCATCGATATAAATCAAAAGATGTGCCCAGAGCACCTTGAAATTGTTAACAAACTGCGTTTCTGTGTGTAACATGAGTGGTTTACAACTACCAATCTACTTGACCCCTAGAATTATGTTATTATGTTATTTCAAATTGTGATCTATGTAGGGTCAGTATGTCCTTTCCGTCGATCTTCCCTGCTATCCATTTAAAAACATCAAACATGTGGACGTAGCCTGGAGTATAGCCATATGCTACTTATAGTTCCGTGAAAATAATGGAAAAGGGGTCTACGCTGGTAAAACCAAGGGGCGCTGCTATTATTACAATAAACATACTAAATAATTATTTAACCATAATTTAATTTTATCCCACAAGGACTTTTCATCTCCGACGTGTGGACTGGGATCATTGAAATTCATTGCGCGAATTTGCAAGTTATCACGACACGGGCGCTGGTTTGCTTACACTAGGGCACAATCAGACCAAGAGAGTCAAGACACTCTTTTAAAAGTTTTGTAAAAGGGTAGATTTATAAAAAATCGATTTGCAAGCTATAACAAGTTTTATGCGTGGTTACTTTATTTCAAATAGTGGAAACAACAAGAACAAAATTAAAATTTTGATTAACCTCCGACTACTTCGGATTTGCAGTCTGTACAACATTTTACTAGCGTCATGTGGTAGCGGTCATCTTGGATTTGAAATTTGTCATAGTGGAAAGTACTCGTATTCTACTAGTCAAGCCCTTTCGTTTGATACCCATATTAAGGTAGGTTATGAAGAAATATTTTGTCCGCCATTTTGTGGAGGCGGCCATCTTGAATCGATATTAACCAAACATAGCTAAAACATCCGCACGGATATTAACCTTCAAATAAAAAACCGCATCAGAATCGGCCCATCCGTTTGAGCTCTACGGTGCCACAGACAGACACACACAGACAGACAGACAGACAAACATCGACGTCAAACTTATAACACACCTTTTTTTGGTCGGGGGTTAAAAACGCTTGTCAAGACTAGTCTGTTGTTATTGCCATGCAGCGTGGTAATGCTACCAATATGCTGATCACGCACATCAAAGTTAATAAAGAAATAACGGGACAATGAGTTGAACATACCATCTTAAGCCCCTGAGCAATCAGCATATTTTGCTGACTATGCTGATTGCACAGCTAACCCTATGCCATAGGCTCATGTTAATATTTATTTCCATTCGAGCTCACAGTGCAGTACTACTCGTATATTATAATTATGTACCTACCTACTGATTTGATCTTCAATCATTTCGCTACAGTATAGAGATAATACATATTATAACAGATAATATAACAGAAAAAATATTTATTGGTCTGTAATTTCACTGTACGTACTCATTGCCTAGAGATAATCGATGATAAAACACAACGCCATGTTGCCTAATAGAATCAAAATGTTACGTCTCTGTCATTTTGCGTGTCGGCTCTATCAGGCGTTTGTGGTGCTACTATTATTACCTTATTTTGTAAAAATACATACTTGATATTCGTATACTGTGTGTAAGCACTGCCTATTAAAGTGTTTTACTGTGATGATAAGCTGTTAGGTCATAATAGACTTTCGGAACGTGTTAGGACAGCAGCGACACTCGAAGACTATGACACTTCGGCGGTCATGGCGTTTTCGTGATCTCTTACAATTGCACTACTACTTATGTAAGTGTGTCATAAGTATAGTGATTCAGACATAAATACCGTAATATATGTTTGTAGGTATAAAGTTATAAGCCCTAAAGGGGCTTGGAACTTGATACCTGTCCTTCGAAGCTGAATTTGTATAGATTAACAAAGTCAGCTTCGATATAACTCTAAAACTATAGATTGGTTAGGATAATGATCGAAACCGCTTGACACATATCTACATATAGCAAAACGCTAAATTGTTCATCTCAGGTCACAAATAGTATAGAGCAAAATTATTCGGGTATTTAAACTTTCTTGCGGGCTAATGCGAAATCATTTCTCTTGAATGGAGAGCGCATTAAGGACGTACCAACTTTAGTCCTCTACGGATTTTAGGTTCATTAAAATTTTGTCCTCACAGATATGGAACGGTAGTTACCCACAATGTACACACATCTTTTCAATGACCAGAGTATAAATAAGTGATAAGACTAAATCATCACGTTAAAAACGCTATACGGTGCATTTTGAAAACAAATTCAAAGTTATTTATTCATACTACCGGTCCACCCGGCTTCGCCCATGATACATAATATATAGTCTATATAGCACTCACGTATATGTCTAACGGGAAAAACATTTCGAAATCGGTCTAGTAGTTCCAGCGATTAACGCGTTTAACAAAAACCTTTTAAGCTATGTAGGTAATATCAGTGTTAATTACTGGGAACAAAACAAAGGAAAGAACACACAAATACCTAGTTTATGCTAGCAGTGGCTAGCAGCTTTTAACCCCAAATCCAAGACGGCCGCCACCACAAAATGGCGAATTACATAAATTTTTTTTCACTACTACCTCAATATGGGTATCAAATGAAAAACTTTACTAGTAGAATACTATACAATCTGACAAATTTCAAATCGTACATAACCGTTTTCACAAAATGACGAAATACATTTTTTTCACAACTCCTCAATATGGATATCAAATGAAAGGGCTTGACTAGTAGAATGTAGTCCAGATAACAAATCCGAGGTAGTCGGGGGTAAATCATAATTTTTAATTTTGTTCTTGTTCCATATGTATTACGAGTATAATCTTATATCTTTAAACGACCAATTCTTGTAGGTATATTTATAGATATATATCTACGGATATATATAAATATATAGAATCTGAATCTCGGAAACGGCTCGAACGATTTTCATGAAATTATGTATACAGGGGGTTTCGGAGACGATAAATCGATCTAGCTAGGTTTTGTTTTTTTTAAACATCATTTTATGCGCGTTTTTAGACAATGAAACACTCCTACAATGTCATTAGAATACAATAACTTATTTCGCCACTATTTATTAAATCTAAATGGCTCAGACGGAATATGCTCGCCCTCGGAGTCAACAGTTCTCTCGGAGTTCTTTCTGTTATTTTTTTCTGAGGAAATCTTATACGTAGAACCTTTTATAAACGCATTTAATTCGTATCTAAGTAGGTATAAGTAAGTCATCACTACGTAATTCGTACCTGCCTAAATATCTTTTTAAAAAACCGAGCAAAGCTGGGTCAACCACGTACTCTTACTAATATTAAGTATTAATGCGAAAGTTTGTTTGTTGAATTGGAAACGTAAGACCGAGGATCGGGCTGAGTGGCGTATTATGGGAGAGACCAGCAGTGGACGCATAATGATGATGAAGATGAAATTTTGTAAGTATGGACGGATGGATGGATGTTTGTTACTCTTTCACGTAAAAACTACTGAACGGCTGAAATTTGTAACATATATAGATTATAGTTTGGAAAACGCATAGGCTACTTTTTATCCCGAGAAAATATCGGGAACGGGAACTACGCCGGTAAAACCGCGGGTAACTGCTAGTTTAATACATTTTAGTGAATACGTGCAAGGGAAAACGGAAAGTCGCCCTCTTTCCTTCAGCCTGTAAAGTGGAGAGCCCTACACGTCACGACGTGCTCAGCAGTTCTTTCCTTTTATTTTGCCTCTACGATAAAAAGATTTTATGTTAGCAATTACGCTGTAAATATTATGTGAATTAAGTAAACAAACTCTTTGACAAGTAAAGGTACCTAAATAAATTAGGTAATTTTCTAAAGAACTTGCTCTAAAATAAATAAATAGGTATGTATTGGTGGACATTTCACACAACTCCATCCCATCATCTGATCCAAGCAAAGCTTGTACTATGGAAGCCAGATAGCTGATATAATACTTATTTTTAAATACATATTTTTTATAAATACATAGAAAATACCCACCCAGACACAGTACAAATATTTGAATTCATCAAACAAATATTGATCGTGTGGGATCGAACCACGACCCACGGCTTCGCAGACAGACTTACTACCAACTAGCCAAAT
Organism: Ectropis grisescens; assembly: GCA_017562165.1. NCBI lineage: Eukaryota > Metazoa > Arthropoda > Insecta > Lepidoptera > Geometridae > Ectropis > Ectropis grisescens. The sequence goes on from JADLOZ010000023.1 coordinate 23,686, forward strand.
ATACTGGAGAAACAATAAAAGCTGAAAGTTTCATTAATGAAAATACGTTTAGACCTGACCGCCATCTCGCCTATACGATCGAAGCGTTTTATGTAGGGACTAGATGCCCGCCCCGGCTTCGCCCGTGGTACATTATATATCACTCATCGGGATCCCGTAGGTACATATCCAATGGTGAAAGAATGACTGAAATCGGTTCAGTCATTACTGAGAACATCGCTTTCAAACAAAAAACCTCTTCGGAAATTGGTCGTACCAACTCAGATTTAGAAACGAATTTGATTAGCAAAGGTTTATATTCAATGACAGAATCTTAGACACATGCTGTCATGTCAAAGCACGATACGAAAACTCTCAAAGAGGAATATTTTTTCCCTTTTTTGTTACGTTCATGATTCTTGCTCCGCTTCTATTGATAGTAGCGTTATGTTCTATAGCCTAGCCTATAGGCATCCTCGATAAATGGACTATGAAATGAAAATGAAATGAAATGATTTATTATGTACAAACAGAGAAGAACATATTGTTTTTAAGCTTTCGCGATTTGAACGCATAATGTTTATAATGTACAGGACTTAATCACGATTTAATTAGTTGTTTAAATACGTCGACGTTTCGGCAGCGTTACAACCGCCGTGGTCACGAGAAGACTCTTCTCATGAGAGAAGAGTCTCGTGACCTCATCTTTCTTCTTATTTAAACAATGAATTAAATCGTGATTAAGTCCTGTACATTATAAACATTAAGAGAAGAACATAACCAAGAAAGAAAATATTTAAATGTAGAAAAGGAGTGTAGAAGAGGAGCATGTGTTAGATGTTGGATGTGTATTGTATGACGTCAATAGGAAACTCTGAACTCCACACTAGGTTAGACCTGTGTTGTGGAATACAGCGCCTTCCATTGTAAGTCAGCATGTGCTTTGTGTTATGTGAATATCCAATAGAAAATAATCTTTCTTTTCGGACCAGTACTTCCCGAGATCCTAGCGTTCAAACAAACAAACAAACTCTTCAGCTTTATAATATTAGTATAGATAGAACCGATTTACTCTGGAGTGGAATACCCCAAGATTGTAGTTCTTAGGAAAAGCTCACTCAGGTAACGCCTCTATGCCTGATGCTATGCGATAGACGAACTTGAGAACTGCAGAATCTGTTGTTATATTTTTGGGTTATGCTTTTGTTATATCAGTTAAATGTATGCATAATGTAATTATTTTTAACTAACAGCGCCCCACGGTTTTACCCGCATAGTTCCTATTCCCGTTGTTTCTATTTCCGTTATTTTTTCGAGATATAAAGTAGCATGAGTA
>JADLOZ010000298.1:0-25000 GCA_017562165.1 Ectropis grisescens
ATTCTCAAATATTTAGTAACAAATGGAATTGAATGTATTCTGGATAAATACTTACAAATAAGAACGAGTTCATAGGAACCACAATGAGTCATCACAGCAAAATCCATTTTTCGTTCAAAACGAAGCAACGAATCTCGATCGTAGTAAACCGACCTCGATCCGAACTCGATTGGATTACACTTCAAGTAAATTCTTAATTTACATCTCGACGTTTTCGCTTCCTTTAATTTATCGAAGTCTTATTCGAAACGTCTTCCAAAGACGAGATAGGAAATGCTTTATTCCAGTTTGTTACGCAGCTGTACGTGACCGATACTACATCTTCAGACCTTAAAGAAAAGCCGTTTCAAGTATCCGACGCAAATCCACGAGGATGTCACAAGAACTGTGCAAATAACAGTACATAGTATAAGCGATCCTTATAATCGATCTATATTAATATTTATTGACATAATAATATCAGACGGGTTGTTGTTACCGATAAATATAAATACAATATCAAAATCGCAAGGGCGCTGCCGCCTCAATGTCAAGTACCCTCGGATCTATTTCAATAATACGATTTCTACCTTATCGCCTTGGGACTGAGTTCCTTTTTCTAGAATCTGGATCTTACTCGTGGCCAATAAAACGTTATGTAATAACGTTCTCGCGAAATTATAGGAGAATTTAATTTCGAGTTTCAGTTATGAGTACGTAATTTCGTCGTGATGAGTAGATTCATGTGGATGTAAAAGGGGACTGATTTCGAAAATGTACAAATTTGGCGGAAAATTGAATGAAAATATATTCAACTTCACTATGACAACATATATTAGAAGTGGCTTACGTCCAGTGCTTATTTATTTATTTATTCATTCAGTGAGCACACAAAACAGAATGTAATAAACATAAACTATAACATAAGAGTATACTGTACAGAACTGTATTACATTCCAAACTATGTGGACCTAGAAACAACATTTGTTTAAATACAGTCACTTACTAAGCATAACCGATGGATGAAAATAATTATTAGTAGTATATTTCACAACTTGATTCCTACAGACTAGATACCAAGTTTAACAGTGTTTATCTTTTCCTTCGAGTTAATTATCTATTATATTTTAGCTAGTGTCACGTGTCTTTGTGACAACATTTAATAACTATAATTTTATTAATAAAACACGTTTCACAAATTAGAAAGATGCCCTTAAAATAAATATATCGTCATAATGTATTCTAGTTGATTAAAATGAAACTTGAAACTTTCACACACGCTATGGCGTAAATGGGTAGACTTGGACGCGTGTAATTTGATAAATACTACGTGGATAATTGTAGAAAATAATTAGTTTACTTTTATTTGCTGACAATATCAAATGGGGAGATCATTTTGGGGTACAGAAGTTTTTGTTTTAATAAATTCTTTTTTTGACTCTACAAAAAATGTCAATCTCAACAATACTGAGTAAGCGTCATCTGCTTACACATCAAATGGAACCAAAAACCAAGATTTATTTCCATGCGTCTCCTCATTGCTCAGAAGTTTATTTCCTTGAAAAAAATGTGGCTGAAATAAAAGAATTTCACGCAAAAAGAGCGCAGTGCTAGTGCCACGGAAATACTTCCGTCGGCGAGATAAAGGCGTGAAGAAATGTACCTCATAAAACGTTTCACATCTAAGGGAATATTAAATCTCACGACTGGGGACTATTCAATGTTTTATGTATTAACGTGTAATCAATAGCATATTCATTGATTGTTATGAGAACGCGACTTCACGGTAAGGTAAAAAGCATTTCAATTTTTTTCTAAAAGCAGGTTTTAGTTGTGTGTTGGCTTGACCATCTTGCTCTGTTTTATCGGACTGCTCGCAGCTCGAAAAAGTGAAGTCATTTCATAGTTTAGGTTCCAAAGACTCGAGTGAAGACACATTTTTTTTTTTCGACATAAGAATGTCTAGGCTGTGGAATGAATGCGTTGCTTGAGTGGGGTTTTGCCGTTGGTTACAATATTCGTGTCTTCAAATCGAGAATGGATCGTTTTCTTCTATGTAAGCACGCTCCATCAAAAACCGCATCGTTGTTCAACATCAAAGGAGATGGTAGTAAAATAGAATTATGTATATAAAGATTATAAAAAAATTAAAACCATTTTTTTGTGCAAAAATTAAAAAAAAAATTTTAGGTGTGGACAACCCTTGGGTATGAAAAATAGATGTTGGCCGATTCTCAGACTCAGACTCAATATGGTCACAAAATTTCATGAGAATCGGTCAAGCCGTTTCGGAGGAGTACGGGAACGAACATTGTGACACGAGAATTTTATTTGTTTTCGTAGTTGAAAACAAAAGAGTTCACATGAATTTTAACAAGAGATTTACGTTCAAATGTCTAAACTATTAACCAAAGTAAATCCATTATATGTGGTTGTTGTAATATTTGCCGCCTTTGTCCGCCTGTACACAAAACCACACTTTTGTCAGCTATTTTAATGCTAAGCAGTAATATGAAAACATCACTGTGCTTCGGTTTAAAAGGCGATGTTTCCAGAGAAACTAGAAGGCATCATCTTATATTTCTGGGTGAGAAGGCAGTGGCTGTGCTAGGTAATGATTTTGACACTACATGTTCCAATAATTATAAGATACTGCAGTTATGGACAGTCGTATTGCTTACAATCAAGCAGAAACCATTCCTACATAAAAAATGTTTCGCAACTGTATTGAAAAAATGTTTACGCTCCGTATTATATACGAAATATTTAATGTAGGTATTATTAGCAATAAAGAAATTAATAATAAAGCTCCTTGCGTATTGTAGACTCATCTAATCAAAAATAAGTGTGACTTCAATTATTTACGCAATAGCGTGGGAGCGTATAGTCTACCACCCTCTACAAGGGCAACGATGCCAGAGAAATTACAAGGGAATGAGATAAATCACCTTATACTCGGGGTAAAGAGGCCAGACAAGTGTTAGGCAGAGATGTGAATTCTTCTAGTAGAAATGGCCGAACAATTGTCTATCTTGTTTTTAAATACATTGACGGGACGAGCAAGCAAACTTCTAATGGTAAGTAGCGATTCTTGTACATTGCTGATTGGCTGCAGAAAAACTAGGAGACACGGTAATAGCCATGGTAACTAACAAACACAAACAAAACAAATTAGTCCGTCAGATAAAATATTGTACACGTATTTTGTTTTTGTTCCAAAAACCAAAAATAACGAAGATACAGTGCTTAGAAGTGACGACTGACGTCATGTTTAAATATTTGTGTTTTATGTAGATTTGACGTCACAGCCCCGCACTTCGGCTCTTCTACCGCCTAACTAAATTGGCTTTAGCTTTGCTATTGTTGCCTCTATCTATTCAAGCGTAAAGAAAAGAGACGGCGACATCAAAGCTAAGACAGTTTTCGTTAGGCGGTAAACCCCCCGGAACTTTGATGCTCTATATTTTTGTCGTTATTGAATAATTTGATAAATCAAAAACTACGTATCCCATATTTTTGCAAAATCTACCTGACAGATTAATTGGAAAGCTATATTTTTGGCCCAGTCACCACCCCTATTCCACGGATGAACTCTGTAAAGAATCTTCCTAACTAACTTTTTTTTTAATTACCCTTAGAATAAAAAAAAGTTAACTCATGAAATATGTACCACTTCTAACATTATCGCGCAAAATGTTACTTTTAATGATTAATTTTTTTTTTCTTGAGCAAAACTTGGGTAGATATCTTTGCCAAGCATAATGCAAATTCATCCCCGTTTGATAGATTTCAAACGAGATGAGTCAGTGAACCTTGAAAGTTATTTCATATAAAAATTTCAAGTAAAATAATTTAGAAAATTTGTTCAAAGCATTACCTAGCACTGCACTGCGCTCGTCACCCAGAGATTTAAGACAGGTCATAGAGATAAAACTATCTCTATGACCTGTAATTTTCACTTGAAACATTACCCTTCAAAACGGAGCACAGTAATATTCGCACATTACTGCTTGGCGGTAAAATAACTGGCAAAGATGTGATACTTTCCCATGCAGACTCTGCAACTCTTTGAACTTCCTACCACTACTAGAATTCAGCAAACTAGAAGATCATACATAAGTTTAGCAAAGAAGAAAACACAAGTAGATACTAATGTTGGGACATTCTATGTCTTTCTTATTGACCCATTCTGGTATGAAAGTTTCTAAATAACCTACAATACTTGAAAATTACTTTGGTAAACAACAAACGAGATGCGAAAACAATTCCTGCTTAGGAAAACAACAGTTACAAGATAAACAGTCTCTTCGAAGTTTCAAACAATGAGATTATTTCAATTATTTATATCCAATTAAACAAATAACTCTACGATGTTTTCGATAGAAATCATAAATTGTTAAGTAATTCCCATGAGTTTTTCGTTCGAGATACCTAATCATCCAATTTGGCGGATTATAATAACCTAAACTAAAATAAAAACTTGTAAAGAGTGATAAAATTTGCTTGAGCTTTTTAAATGAATGCACGGGTAACTCGACTCATGTATGATATAATATTCGGTCAGTGCCTTATTCAAAACTCAAAAAATAAGCTCATCTAAAAACTACAGGCAATCAAAATTAATATTACTTTACCATTTTCCCCAATAAAGATAAGTTTGCAACGTTTGACAGAGATGGGTCTAAATTAATTCCTAACCTAAATACACGGTTTAAGACTTATCCCTTAATCCAATAACTTAGATAAGTGTTACTTACAGCTAGTTTTACTTAGGAAAGACAAGAAATGAACGGTCTCAGCACAAGATAATTAGCTTAGTTTTTACAATTTGCCTACGTTTTTGAACTCGTGCTAATTGACTAATGTCATGACATTTAGTATCATTGACATAGGAGTTAGTTTTGACCGGTCACGACCGATTACGTACGTCAGCAAATAAATTAAAGACGGCCAGACTAAATGCGTCTTACTTTAATTTAGTTAATGATATATCGATTGAAAGTAAGCTTAATGACTTTTTTTTAAGCTTAGGTTTTACTCGTGTGATATGCATTGTTCGGGCTGCAGCCATATTATGGTAAGTATTAAAAATGGACTGAAAATATTACACAGATTTTGATGAATGATGATAGAGGTATATTGAAAAGACAGAAAATAACTTATGTTCTGAATAAGTTTGACAATTTTTTTGTTTTTTTTTCATGCTCCATAATTATAAATGCAATTTTCGGGAAAATTTAATACAACAATGCAATATATCTTACATGATTGCAGATATTCTTTAAATAACCCTTTCTGAAACCATGATGATCATTAACCATGGTGGTTTACCGAAAGTAAAAGTACCTTAATGTTACTAAACCTACAGAACTATTTAAACTACTACATCTATTATTTCAAACTATCATGGTTGGCCACAGTGCCATTGCATAAATTACAGGATATTTACTGTAGTTACATAACGGAACGGGTCCCTAAAATTTTCAAGTCAGGGATATTTGGGGAGTTTCAATAAACATTTTTGGGATAAATATTATGTAATGAATGCATCGATCATAGCACAAACATGAGATACTAGCAGCTTCCCGCGATTTAACTCGAGCAGTTTCCATTATTGTCCCGTAATAAAACGTAACCTATGTTATTCCAGACTATAATTAATTAGATTAATTAAAGTCTAAAATAAATTATAGTCGAATTAGTCTAATTAATTATGGTCGAATTAATTAATATATCAACAAATGTTAAAAAATTTCAACCAGATCCGTTCAGACGTAATTAATCAAAAACACCTCAAATATCGAATTTATAATATTTACTAGGATTTTGGAAATCCTCGATAGAAATATAAGCGGTCCAGATTAACACGTATATTATAGTGTTAGCGAAGACATCCGGTCACGGCCGTAATCCGGCTAATTGTCTGCAGACGGATCGGTCAGGGCACATTAATTATACGAACCTTCAAGATAATCGATCAATCATCCCCCTTCCCCCACCGCCTTCGCCAACTTGGAATAATACCCATTAGTGTCAACTTGATCTTATAACCACTTCGAGGAGTTTTTACAGAAAGAGCGAGCTATTTGTATTTCAAGGTTATTATCGCCGAATTATCAAATAGTAATTAGTCAGCGTCAGTGAATTATTTATTATTATAGTCCATTTATTAATACGTGAAGTAAATACTTTTCACGAAAATAGCGCGAAATATGAAATCGTATATTTATCTCTCGTAATCGATATACCTCATCTCGAATCTCGAATCGTATATACCTCAGGTATAACGAAAGAATGCAGGCCCTAATATTTTCTTCAATTATGCGTATAAATACTTTACCTAAAAAAAACATAACACGGATTCACTGTAAAAGTCTCTGGTCAAATTGAGAATAGACAAATATTGCTTTATGATTGAACTTCGACCACTTGGTGATCACTAGTTAATTAGTTTATTTAATTGAACTCTAAAAATTTAAATTGTAAGTGTGCTAATGCCAACTTACAAAAATACTAACTGGAAATTGATTTCATTTCGTTTCGAAGGGTTATTGTAAAATAGAGCTAGGTTTTATTCTAGCTCCCAAATTACTAATCAACATTATAAATTGTTTCACTGTTATTTGAAAATATACACATGATTTTCATTTCAAACGACAGTAACTTATACAAAAAAAAGTGCCTACATTTCGACACAACCATGTTTGAATATTGTGTGTGTCTATAATAACAGTGACAAAATGCTGAGTAAATAATATACGATCGCTATTTTCCTTCGTAGTGTGTGAAATGAAGCAGGAACTGTGTTAAATGAGATATATGGGAGACGAGGGTTGAGTCAACAATTAGTACAATATTAAAGACGTAGCTACATTAATTCTGAGAGTTACCCGTGCGTGTCGACATCGAACACAATTTGTATATGTAGGTTTATTCGTAATCTAGAACGAATATTTCCGAAAAGTTTCATTTTCTAATTTGAAATGGGTGCCACATAATTACCTTTCCTTAAATCAAAATTCACTTAGCAACGAGTATGTGGTTATGTGGGTGACATATTCACTCGATCCTATTTGTCCGTTTCATTAAATGTGAGAAAAATGGTGAAGGAAATATAACCTTAAGCTAATAAATAATATTAGTTTTTAGCTATAATAGCTGTCAATATAAATAATCATTTTTTTGTTCGTCAAAAAATCAACAAAAGTTTAGTAAAAAACACTCACATGCTTCAAAAAATCAGTAACTTGTAAATGGTTACTTTAAGAAAAAAAAACATAGTTGATTATATGCCGTAGTTTTGAAGAACGATCGATTAATTACTAAAAGTCTTTCATTAAATCAGTGCAGTAATCATAATACTTTCTTAGATTTCTTTTATGTTTCGTATTCAAGACAGGTCCCATTTAATCATAGACACCAGCTGTAAATATGAACACCATCGAATGTAATACTGAAACGACGTAGGTCACGCAAAAACTAAGCAATAAACACATAAAGATAGTCTAGCTTATGACATGCGTCTGGCGGGCTAAACAAATTGTATTTGTAATCTGGAAAATTATGTCAAGGCGAGCTTCGTATGATGATATCACAGGGATTAGGTAACTCAAAGGGTGGAGGGATGAATAGAAGATGTAATTTGATGAGAATTTTGGACAAGATTATGCAGGGATGGGTCTGGGCATTATGACAAAACCAAACGTCTGCAATATTGCAGATATGAGTGTCACAGGATTTCTATCAGAAGAAAATCACTTTTTACTTAAATGAAAAGAATTTATATGACATTATACCGAACAGAAATAAGTACTTTTGTAGATTAAAACACAAACTTTTTTTACTACATACGTGTTTTTGGGGGAAAAAAATAAAAGGACCATATTAAAACTATAGATATTGGTTTTTTCGTTTCAAACATTTCTCACAGAACACCATCTAACAAAAAATATTTCGTTTAAAGTGTTGAACTGTGAACATAAAAATACTGAAATTATTGAAAAATTATTCCTACGCTACCAGATATTTGGAGAAGTGAGAAAGGTATTATGATACGGAAACGGTCCAGAATAATAGACTCGGGTCTTGTTGGGTCAGATCAGTATATTATATCAAACTTGATTTTAATAGTTTTTTTTTTAAATAAAGTGTTACGAGACGAGTAGGACATGTGTGCTATTGCCAATAGCTGCATGTCAGTGTGTTGCTATGTGGCAGGCATGATGTTCACCATCAGGCACATTCATGGTCAAATAGCCTATTGGACCATGAAGAGTCTAAATCATTACCTAGCACTGCACTGCGCTCGTCACCCAGAGATCTAAGATGTTATATCTCTAAGCCCTGTAATTTCTCTGGAAACATTGCCCTTCAAACTGGAACACAGTAATGTTTGCACATTACTGCATACTGAATAAAAGTGAAAGTTTCCGAATATATTTGAATGGATGTTCATGTTAAAACCACTAAACAGATTGCCATCAGCTTATACAATTAAAGGGGGGTTTGATTTTTTTACGATTAGCGGTTCGTCCCGCTTTTGCACAATGATACCCACGTAATACTACGAAAAAAATTCTTCAAATGTATATAAAACCAAATTAACAGCAGATTTTTTTTAAAACAATCCTGTAGTTTCTGGGTAGTTAACTCTAATGAAATAAATACGCTAATCTGGTATTTGTACATGATTCGTAGAATCAAAAAATAAATGTATGAATTCGTATAAGATTATAGATTGCTTTTAATTACCAATCGTTTACTTTTCTTGTAACATTTATTTTAATGCAGGTCCACTACAAATATATTTTTCGTAATAACATGTCAATCCACTTATTAAATTCAACCTTTAGTTGGTCTGAGTATTCAACATGTTCCAATTAAATGAAAAATTGTCATTATGATGACAAGCCATCCAGAAAATAAATCCGATAAAATGATTACGATAGGCGCATTCAGCCGAAACTGCCACAGACGAGACTGTATATATTTCAGACCCTATTTCTTTGAACACTTTCAACAAAGTCGTTGTATTACTGTAGTAACAAAACAGACGAGCTTCAATTTTGCGAAACAGCCACCCTCAGAGACGAAAGGCAAACATTAGCAAAAGCTTTAGACCGTAACCACGTCGTGTTTGTTTTTTAATATGTGTAGGCCCATTCTGAATAATAAGGTCACGAAGGGTTACCTACAAAAACTTTGCAGGAAAATTGGCCAGGACAGCTAAGGCCGTTTGTTATACGTCAACCCGAATGCTTAGTTTCCGTAGTTGGTGTCCAAATAACTTGAATTTATTTGTTAAGCTGAATTTGTCTTTGCTTTCTATAATAATTTTCGAAGATAAAGAGCAGTCGACATGTTTGATGTAAATTGTAACAAAACAGATGAACAATTCTACTAATATTATAAATGTGAATGTTTGGATGTTATGAATGGATCAATTTGAAGTTTGGAACACTGATGAAGAAATATATAGTCTGGAATAACCTTAGATGTAGAATAAGTAAATAGATCAGGTTTTTCTGCACGGTTCCTTTGTACCAATTGTAAGCAGATGACGTGCATATGGGCTATGGCAACAGAGTGATGGGCCGCGACAAAAGTATGACACTTCCACAAGAGCGACAAGACAAGAGCGATCAGACCCGAGCTTTCAGTGTAAAGCTCCAACTTTATACGTAGTATATGTTTGTAAACTCTTTGGGATTATATATAGGCTATTTTTATCGCTCTAAAATAATGAGAACGGAAACTACACGGTTGATATCGCGGAGTGCTGCTATTTACACCTAGTAAGTAATAAATGAATCAGGTTGTCTTAAATAACAGTGTAAATCGGCTCTCTTCTAGGTAAGAGCGTTCCTCCATATACCGCTTCGTTCCGTAATACCAGGCAAGATGGCGGCCAAGTTAGAACTAAGTATCGATAAAACAGTATCCTTACAGCAGGTGCTTATGTGAAAGTATCAGATATTGTTCTAGCGTAACTATCGTAGATAGAGTGAGAACGTAAAGAACAGTCACATTACGTATAACGTAGGGATATTTATGATGTTACGTATTATACAAAATAATCAAAAAAAAATTGTACAGACTTATACGAGTAGAAAACAAACGAATTACGCGTAGCGTGCCGCTAACTTAAAACAGTGAAGAAAAACATCGTGAGGAAACCGACGTATACCTAGAATCTTTCGAAGTCATGTGTGATCCACCAACCCACACTGGGCTAGCGTGGTGGATTATGTCCTTAACTCTCTTGCAAGAGAAGGCCCGAGCCCCAGCAGTGGGAACATTTAGTAGGCTGTTGATGATAAGCGTAGCACTACCAAGTTTAATATTTTAATAAAAATATATCTTAAATAAAATAGATCATTATTCATTTTCTCCGAAAAACAAGATTCAACTTCAATTTTTAATTAAATTAAGGTATACCACCAATATCTATTTAATCTGAACAATCAATAGGAAGCAATCACTAAGTCATCGAGGTAACGAAAGTAAATGTTAGTTGTTTTTGGATCATGTTTCACACTCTGAACAACGATCTGCCAAACAAAAAAATAACCATCAAAATCTATTCACATTTACCGGCGCTGTCAAGCATCATACATAAAAAAGGATACAACCGAATTGATAACCTCCTCTTTTTTGGAAGTCGGTTAAAACAATAACAGGATTTCTCTTTTATACTTTTACTCCAAAAAAAAAACAAAACATATCAATATTATTAGTAAAAATATGTTGAAGTTTGTGTGACAACGTTATTCAAACGTATAAAATCGGAAGCCTCGTAGACACGACTAAACCCCCTGTGAAATTAGTGTCATGCATATTTGATAATTCTGGAAACTTCACAGAATAGTATTAGCAGATTTTCCCTAGAACTAGCTACGTTATATGTTAAAATTTAGCTTTAATCAAAACTATCTAGGGCACCCACTCAAATTAATAATTTACAAAAACATATTATGTCGTTAACAGTATTAAAAATTTAGCGATGACAAGAAATGGATTGATTTAAAAATTTTGGGATGACGACAAAATTTATTTCAATACATTATATTGTTACAAATATTAACGATTTTTTTGATTTGACAATCAGAATTTACTAAACACAAATCGGATTTATCATTTATGTTGGAGCATGTACAGAGCAGGTTCAGCCCCTTATGTTTAGTTGCATGCCTACCAATAGATTCACAGTGTTATTTATCTATTTGAAAATTGAGTAAATTGGCTGTAGACTTTATTTGGCTGACATATGTTCCCTAATAAAAAAAACTTGAAAACATAGGTCCTTCGTACCTAACTATAATGTTTTCTCTTGCTATCTTATGCTACATTTTCCCGAATGCTAAAAGAATATTTAATGGAAGATCAACAACCCATAAAAATAAATCTAAAGATTACGGAATAGAGACATTTCTGTGTAATATTGCTGAATGTTTTAGAATTCGACATAATATGAGATTCGTATCGGCCTAATTGGGGGCGAGACGAATGTGGGGTCCAATAAGGAAAACTCGCTCAAGGGCACAATTTTCTAAACAATAGATGTATCTGAAGACCCTCGGACAGAAGAAATAAAGGTTTATCGGAGGATTATGGGGACCAATCATTTGTGATCCAATGATAAGAAAAATGAGGGATATCGGACCAGATTACATGGGCTGAGTACTCGTAAATCTAGCTAAAAGTCAATTTTTTGCCAACACAACCATAAAAAGTTTTTGTATTTTCAGAGCCCTCTTTGCTAGTCAGCGTTTTATTGAACCATTTCTGTATCTATTATTTTCTCTAACGGATCCCTAAACGTACCTAACTAGTGGCCCTTGTTACCAAGTATATGGTTCACAAAATTTTATAACACTTTGAATAGCGTTTTCATTGCCGTGCTATTTTAGTGCTATTCATATCATAATATTTTCGTTGTTGGTTAATAAAGATACCATAACGAATATCTGTAATCGAAAAACATCTTGTACACGCGGAAAATAAGTGAATTTATGTATAACTAAATGTAACTTTAAGAGTTAAATCCTGTTATATACTCTTCAAACAACACTAATCTCAATAATTTTAATTCTATCAATTCAACTCTAGTCCTAATCTTAGCTAAGTTTGTATTATGGGAGCCAGATAGATGATTTAATAATCACAAAATTGTAAATACATACTAATAATACATAAAACACTCAGACATAGAATAGGATTTTTAACCAGTTCCAAAATATCGTTTAAGTTACGCAATAACTCAAAACAAATAATAATCAATACAGCTACAGCGGGATATGAAATAGTTCTTGAAATAGAAAACATTTTACGAGTACATTATCCAACAGAGCAGCTAAAAATGGAAGAAAACTGTTCAATCCCACAGCCGCCGTCACAGAAGTCTGCTTTTGAAATCCAAGCTGCAACTGAAACTAGATTGCTTCAGTGTGATGCGGTTCAAGTCTTTGTGGTACTGAAAATCTGCTGAATTTCCACTTAGGGTTTTACTTCTAGACTTAAATTAAAAATGAACCTTCACATTTAATGGTCCATTTTATTTAATTCAGAAAACTTGATTATTAATAATATCGATTAAATACGAATTGATTGCGTCAGTTATAACAGACTCAAATAGAGGTAGATACGAGATCAAGCTATATGTACGAAGTAAAATTTCTAGACACATTTCACCGCTGTAATCATCGAAGTCTTAAAAACAGCAGAAGCGGCAAACGCGCTTCTACTATGGCGATGCAAAATCAGGTGACGTCCCCTGATTTAGTCTCAGTCGCAACAAGGAGTTGTGTACGTTCGCTGACAATCCAATTTTCAAATTTTTCAAAGAAATTTTCGCCACGTTATGTTGTCTTTAGATTATAGCATACCTCATCTTCGTTTCTTTAATTATATCGATGGCTGTAATACAAATTTTGAAGTGACAGATAATAATAATGTTTTTTTTAGTTTGTTCAACGTTACAAACGTTGTAAATTTTTATACTAAGTTGGCTTAAGTAAAAACGCTTAAATAGATTTTTGACTGCCGTAGGACTTAATCGTATGTTAGAAAAACATCGTCCTTAAAATCGTTCCATAAATTAAAAATTCTAATATTTCGAATACAAATTATAGCAAAGCAGTAAAGCATGCCAGAGATAGTATACTACTCTTTGAGTTAGAGAGAAGTTCGTCCGAAATAACTTTCCATATCGCATTCGGGTGCCTTTTCCCGAAACTACCAGGCTAACTTTTATTAATATTCACACTTTGGGTAAAGTGACTTAGAAAATAACGGCTTCGAAGTGCCGTTGTGAATATTCTGTAGTCATTTACGACCTCGTTTATAAAAGCCAATGACTTTACTTAAACTATGTCTTTGTCGTATACGAGGAAATACTTAGGGCAGATCAATAAATGCAAGTAAATGATACGGTTTGTTTTTTAATTATAGTTAAATAGACGTTGTGCAAAGTAATCCAAAGAAGACATGGAAATAAATTAGATTTAAAATGGTAAACTAGAAAGACTTTTATAAAGTCAGATAAGAAGCTCATTATATTCTACTGGTAGAATAGAAAAGTAAATTGTTTTCACATAGCTAACGGTGTCATGTTATTTTGGAAAAACATCAGTTGTTAGCGTTTTTAAAAATAAAAAAGAAACATAATCATCTGCCATCTGATTTTAGGCCTTGACGGAACGCCTGTTACAACCATTACATTATTTCACGTGATCAGACAGCTCGTTTTTCTATGTGGTAAAAATATATGTAGATAATTATTATATTTAAAAAAAACAATGCTCGATTTCAATTTAAAATTAAAGTCAGACACAGACAATGAGATGAAAAAAATCATTAATCATAGTTGGCGAAGCACTCACACAAAAAAAAAAATTACACAATTGAGAAATTAATCTGATTATGGAGTCTATTAAAAACAGGATCTCGTTAAAGGTGACTTTAATAAGACCATGCTATCTTTACTTCAAAATGGATTGTCATTTATTAAACTTAACAGACAAATTTCAGTTTTTTTTTAATAATTAAAGAGTGACGAGACGATCAGGACATGTGCCTGATGGAAAACAACATGCCTGATACATAACAGCACAGCGACACGCAGTTATTGGAACATGAAGAGTCCAAATAATTACCTAGCACTCCACTGCGCTCGTCACCCAGAGATCTAAGATCTTATATCTCTCAGCCCTGTAATTTCTCTGGAAACATTGCCCTTCAAACCGGACCACAGTAATGTTTGCACATTACTACTTGGCGGTAGAATAACTGGCTAAGGTAAATTATGAGCGGAAAACTCATGAAATTGCAATTGAAAGTGCTGTTATGTTGTGAATTTCTGACAAAAAACCCCATTTGCCATTTTTCAATTAATGATGTGATGATGAATGAATGAAAGGTTAAAAATTACAGTTTCACAACACAACTACAAACTGATTTGAATATAATGTTAGCCACAGAGCTCATATAATAAAATGATCATAATACGATACTTTAAATTTGAAAAATACTATTTATCTATAAGAGGTAAGACAACGGGTTGCAGGCAGTGATACAAATATTTGTCTATTTGCCTTTAAACTGAATTAAACACAATTGTCATCGAAGTAGGTAGCTCAAACAAAAACAAATCGTACACTCGAGGCTGAATAATTGATCTACCAAAATAATAAATTGATGCCAATATTTCCTAGTATTGAGTGCTCTTCCGATGAAAGCTTGAAAGCTATTATTTCGGTAAAAATCATAATGGCGGCCGCAAAACGTTCAATTTACTAAAGGTCTTTTTGGACCTTAGTAATCTTTTAAAGGAAAGAGCTTTTGAAGCAGTGCTTAATATTGGTCCTTTTATTAGGTGTCAATTGACTAGCAAAGGTTCCAAGGTTCGATAAGTATTTGTTCAGGATTATTTCGTTTTTTTCTTAAACTCTACATATGATTTTAAAATAACGTATGCGTTAAATTGTAACGCAGTTTTCATTTACATTATGGCATACGTAAGAATACCATCCAAAGCGATTGACACAATAAGTATTTGTAGATTCGCAGTGAAGCACTTACGTAGCTCGTAGTAGGTGCTACGAAGTACCATAAAGTTATGGAGTTACTAGTTTAAAATGTCGTTAACTTATCTCTAGGTACTCTTAGTTTTTTTTTTTTTATTAAAGATGCTAAAGAAAGCGCATTGGGTTTCTATATATTTCCTACTTTATTTTAATTCCTTTTCTCGGTCCAATTCTTTTTAATGTTGTGACATAAAATCGGCGTTGATTGTTAATAATATGGTTCTAAAGTTTCAGGTCTGTCAAATGGTTTCAAATATCTTTGCCTAAATTTTACATAAAAAATGACCCCGGTAAAAGCGGCTTTGGAGTTTAAGCCGCGCATAACGTAATTGATATTTCGGCACCCACTATCCCAATATACACAACAGTAAACCACAGGATAGCGTCATTACTACAGTTGCATAATTGATCAACTAATTACACTACACATATAGCGGCCCCGTGTCACGCGTCACGTGGTTCAATTAAAATTTGTCACTTCACAACACGTCACATTCCGGAGTATCGAGGTTCGATTACCGTTGGGATTGAGGGTAAGTGATGGTTTGTTATATTTTTTGTGATGAGATATCACGCGTTCGTGTTTGATGAGAGCCGGCGCGGTGCTCCGAGTGTGGAGACGAGTGGCCTGGTCGCGCGCGGGTAAGGTACTGGTGCGCGCGCCGTATCTCGCCCGCCCGGCCTCGCTCGATACGCCGCGCCCTATACAACCATTATACCACCTGTACGCTACCGCTCAGTCAAAACACCACGATATGCTTTTTGTCAGCGTCGTCACTGTTGACGATGTCAGCGTCAGCTAACTGACCATCGTAAACATACAATGTTTGCTTTCACGATTAAATGTCGGAAAACCAAGATGTTTCATCGCGCTTCCATTATTGCTTTGATTGATTAGTTTTCTCGTGATTATTTAACTGTTTCCACGACAAATTTAGTTTCTCAAGTACTTCTAACTAAGAAACGAAATTTACTTTTGAAAGTTAAGGGTTTTAGTATCGATATCAAATAGCTTGGTTTCAAAAAAAGTCAACTGAAAAATTCTGAAGATTCAACAAAAGCTTCCGTATCTATGAAGAAAGTGATGAGATCATAGCATCCTTCTATTGATTCCAGGCGAGTGGTTTGGCTACCCGTAAAAGGATTTGCGTCTTGAAACGTAAATATAGGACGAGGATAGAGCACTGGCTCAAAAGCCGTGCTCAACACACGACGAACTTTGACTCCATTTCAATAAAGCTTATTTTCCTATAGCTATAGTAGACACAAAAGATTAATTGAAACATAAAATTTTAATGCCGTTCAAATGTATTCACGGCGATTCAATACAAGATGATAATACTAACGAAAGTCTACTTTCCTGCAGCCAATTTATAGACCTCTTAAAAAAAAAGTGAAATGTAATACTTTTCGGTTGTATGATATTCTCGTTGCAACTCTAATGGGTTAACGAATTAATTGCTGTGATGAAATGGTTTTACGATTTAATAGGTATAATAAAAGTGTGTAACATCTGGACCATAAGTGTGAAATATGAATAGTATTTTTTATCTCAAGTATAAGTCAGTCTTTTTATAGGCTTAAACTTTATGTTATTAGTGTAATAACATATAAAATTAATCAGGATATGGTCCAAGTTTTCTGTTTGAAAAAAATATTTTGACAATAAATATGTTATAAGCAAATGTTAATATCTTAAATGCGCAAATAAATCTCTGCTATATTGATAATGAATAAATCTGAATAATATACAGACTATTTCCACCACCGCAGCCACCATGCCACTATTAACATTATTATGTTTTAAGGATGATCTTGGGCACTGAATTGAACTTTTACATTTTAAAATATTTTTATAGAGAATAGAGTTCAAAGACGTAAAATATGATGATGATGCATATTGAATAAAAATATTTCGAAACACTGTACTACGAGTCTCATTTCATGTGGTTGCATTGTTCTCGTTATCATTTATCTAATTGACTTTTGTTTTATCTCGAAAGATTATCTGCAAGATTCAAAGAGCAAAATAATTTGAGAACGTTAATACTGCTAGGCGGTGTATCTGTAAAATCTTAATACATAGTCCGTGGCTCATTAGTGTTATGAGAGCAAATAAGATGTTTTGCTTAGCTTACTACTATTTGATGTGTCTGCTCACAGTATGATAAATAAATATCTATTCTATCAATATAAATGTAGGTCTACTTCTATAATTCGTTGAATAATAGAAGTAGACCTACATTTATACTGATATGGCAATAAATGGTACATAATCTCTCTAGATAACATCTCTTAATTTTCATAAAGATTTCTTTCTTATTAAGAGCGTACAATCACTAATTAGCTTTCGTAAGAAAAAACACGGTTGACGTAAAGGTAACAGGAAAATGTTTGATAATAATATTTTTGAGATGAGTATAATCATTTTCCTTGCCGGTACTTTGATGACGATCACGCTATGAAGTAATGATCTCAATTATTCACACTTGCTTCACGCTACCAACTGGAATAACCAAAATAAATATTAAGTGGTAATTTGGAAGAATAAAATTACTTCCTGTACATACAATACTACACAGTTTATTTATAGGCTTTGGATAACATAAGTAGGTACTTATGTTGTATTCTTCGAAGTCTACATTTTTTATGTCCTTTGTAAATGTTGAGTTTTTATCTTATTTATTAAAGTAGTCTACCCGTTGTGTACTACAAGAAACAACATTTGTTATACGAATTAGTCAAAACGTTTTTGCAAAATTCGCATATTTCTAACCGTAAATGTTTAAAAATAATTTAAATTTGAAACTTTTTGACCGTCAAACAATTTTCAGATATTTTGGGATGTACGTCGTAAAAGTTTTTGACAGAGAGGGCATTGTACGTTTTAGTCGTTATAACCTATCTTTGAAATGTACTCCACAAATAAATCTCACAGTAACATTTTTATCACAGACTATTATTAATCACGAAATCCTATAATCTCAATTAAAAAATCCACCAAACAACATATCTACTTATAACTTCTACCAAACCGTCGTCCTCATAATTATGCTTAAGGGCGACCTTAGTAGTCTCCTTGTAAAAAATAAAATAAATTGGCCGATTTACACGATTCATAATTATCGGTATATACGTAATATATCAGCTATTCGGCTCCCATAATAAGTACAAGCTTTACTTAGTTTGAGGCCAGTTATTGTTATGTGTGAAATGGTCAACAATATTCATTTATTTTGCTAGAAAAATAACGTTAAATCTAATAACCAATATTAGAAACTTATTCCACTCGTAATGGACCAACGCGAGAAGTTATTTTTCTCATGCAGCGGAGATAAAAGCCTTCGCTAGTTTATGACGCTATTAAGGCCCGGAGTTACGATTTAGTGATTCGTCCGTCGTCGATTGTGCCAGCTGCACTGTGACCTTTCTCCGACGTTTTCACTTGTCAACTTGTCACTTAGTATAGGGGTTGTCTGTAAGGTTACTATACTGTAAGTCGCGATTTAGTTGGGTTATCATTACTTCGTTGCTGGGATTGGTCTGCTATCAATTTCGTTAAGATATTTACTTGATTGGTAATAGTGGTTCATCATTTTTATTACTATTTATTAATTTTATTACTCTCATGGTTTAGCTGTCATATTATTTATAGTATAGAGTAATGGAAAGAGCAGGATATGGCTGATGGTAAGTAACACCGGCCGTTAATGTTTTTTTTTTAATTTTTGTTTTTGGTTTACTTTTGACCGCCATCTTGCCTGATGAAGTGACGATGCAGTCTACGATGGAGTGTGTTTACCTACACGTAGAAAAACCGATTCACTATCGATTTGAAGACACCAAGATTGTAACCAACAGGGTAACCCACTCAGGTAACGTATTCCACAGCCTAGACGTTCTTATTACAAAAGTAGAGTCAAATCTCTTTGTTCGTGTCTTTGGTACATCAACCATGAAACGATGTCGCTTTTTCGAGCTACGAGCATTCCGATAGAAAAAAAGGCAGTAAATCGTGTAAATCAGTCGCACGCTCTCCGAAGTGTATCCGATAAAAAACCGATAGGCTGGCAATTTTTTGGCGATGTTCAAGACTTAAACAGCACAGTATTGCATAGCCACAGAACACGAAGAAAACAAATCATTACATAACACTAAACTGCGCCCATCACCTAGATATACAAATTGATTTGTCTCTGCACCCTGTGATTTCTCTGGAAACACTGGTGATTCAGACTGGAATGCAGTGACAGTTGCACATTGCTGCTAGACGGTATAATAACTGGCAAAATTTATATGATTACATACTGATATAAAGAAATTCAGCTAGACACAAAACACAGAATTGCTTTCCAGCTCATAGCTTTCTTACCCAGCGCAGAGCTAGCACAGAGTCACGATTAAGTAATCCGTCTATCTTCAATTTTATCACTTGGACTAGAAAGCAGTTTGTGTGTTGTGAATTTTGACACATTTTCCATCTATTCAACTATCCTTAGACACTTTCAAATGCAAAATATTACTGTGATTAAATTTGATAGGTCTTTATAATGTTTTAGGTATAAAATTGGTAATTTTCTGTTCTTAGAAAGTATGTGGCAACTCTGTAGTAACTAAAGCCAAATAGATAAATATAAAAATCGATTCGGGAATGGTCATTTTAATTATCTTTAGACCATTTTATTGTCATTGTAATTGGTATATGGATAATTCAAATATGCTGAAAATAAGCGTAAATAGTTGGTTAGGTATGTAACGCAGTATTGTTTTCACTGTATTTTAGTTTTGTTATTAAAGACTCAGTCTATGTAATAAAAAAACCTACAGATAAATAATTGTTTAAAGTAGCACATAGTATAATCATCTAAATTACTTAAATAATAGTTATTTGTTAAACAAGAGTGCAAAGTTGATTTTTAACCGAGTGCTCAATTTTGATGACCGAGCAAGCAAAGGATTCTAAAATTGAATCACGAGCGCAGCGAGTGAATCAAATTAAGAATCCTGGGTGTAGCAAGGGAATCAAAGGAGCACAAGGTGAAAAATCTTTGCACTCGAGTGCAACACGTAACTTTTCATTCCACCTCAGCGAGGAAATGACTAAATGCAAATTTTTTAATGTTTTCGCGCTAAGCAAATTAATAAAAAGTTAGTACACCAAGGAGGTTCCGAGTCTGAGTTTTTCATATATTAAAAAAAAGGTATGATGCATTCGGCACCAAGGAGGTAGAAATAAATAGGTTGAATTATGTTTTGAATTCAAAACTTCAGTACACACGATGTTCTAAATTCAAATTTACTTTAATCTCTAGAGGGTAAAAACGACTTTTGCGCCCTGATATCGAGGAGCAAAAGTACTCTTTCCGAGCTGGTGAGATGAAAAAATCTTTTTCCAAAGTCTCTGTGCGAAGAAGGTCGTATGTTAAGGCGCTCTGTTGTATTTTAACGCAAAAATCTAGATTTCATATAAAAACTAACGAAAAGTCTAAGCTAAACAAATTACATTGTTTCGTAATTATAGGCCTTCACAGCGCCGTCTACAAATGTTTCTGATAGAAGTAGTCTCGTAGCAGATGCTACGAATAGTTGTACGCTGCGCGGAATATTTTAAACCTTCCTTAGGAAATTATGAAATAACTTGTCTCTTAAATAATGTCAAGAACACTAAATGTGAAGATAATTTAACGATTCTATCCATCATTTTTACTTCTGAATATCTTAAATTTTCTCAAAAAAATGTATGTACATAGTTATTAAAAATATTTATTTAAGCCAGTTATCCTAAATATATCAAATTATAGAATAGATTTATCTATGAAGGTTCAAAACAATTATTTGGCCTATGACAAGTTATGTCAATCAACTTAGGGGCAAATTAATATTTACGCAAATATATTCCATACGGATAGCGCAGCAAGGTCTAGTTTATCAGAACAATAGAATACTTTTTATGGCTATAAGTTACGTAATTTGTGACCAACCTACAAAATGTCAACAAAAACGACACCGTCGAATATTTGAACCACGAACCACAACTAACCGGAAATAATCGTAAACTACCCTCGCCACGGAAGTAGTCATAAAGTGCAGCCAACAGATACGTAAATACGTGAGCACAATATAAATTGACATCCCTAAAGCCACAGATCATAAATCGGGATAGATGTTGAGCTTTATGTTTTCCTGAAAAAAAAAAAAGTTAAGATCTGAATTTGACGGCATCAAACAAAATCTATCTGAAGTTTAACTTTGTTTCTTTGAGTGCTTTGGATGTCTTTGTGAAATTCCAAAAACTATCATCTTGACATTGTATTCTGACCTTACCTATTGATACCTATTGATTCCTTTTTGATACATTCATCGTACATACTAGTGTATATATCTTTTTACAGGAAATCAAAACCGTCTTATGTTAAACAACGCGCCCGCCCTTAACAGCACACACACATAACAGGAGTGTAAATCACTACATGACAGTTTTCACCCAGTTGTCAGATATATAAGACAGATATTATTTTTACCTCGTTATCTCTAGGATTATGATCCATTAATTTTAAATTGGAACCTACTCAAAAAAAACTGTTATTATAACATTAGCTATTAAACTTGTTACTCTGCGTTATTCTGTGACCCTGCAATGCTAACGGCACGGAATTGACATAGAATAATGCAATTTCTCTGTTCGCGATAGAATGCCGCTTTAGCAAGCCGCGAAATAAAGCAATGCTTTTGCAGCCAGAAATGGAGATCTAATTTTACATTCAACTATTGCTGTCAAAAGTAGTTAAATAAAGAGCTGTCCCCTGTTAATGCTATCAATAATATTTGGCTTTTATTCTTAAACTAAAGTTAATAATATCGACCAGTTTCACATGTACATGCAGTGTCAGCGATATTTGATTCGGAATCGCTGTATGATAATAATTTTACGTATTATTATTGCAGATTTATCTCGTAAACATTCCCTTGTAAAAAAAAAATACAAAATAACGAGAAAATAAATTCTAAATGTTTTTGAAATCTTCACTTAATCTAATATCAGTCACTTTAGAACGTTACTGATTTTAGATCATTGACTCAAAATTGTTAAGTAAGCCAAATAAGTTCGTGTAAAATTTTTGAGTCGAGTTAAATATAGAAAGAATTTAGAAAATTTCGACGTTTGTGACTTAAAATTACCAAACTAAAAATTAAGAGATAAATGAAGGTCAAATCTAGTTTTGTAATGCGGTGGTCTGTTACTCATGATCAAACGTTGTTTCGTATTAAAATACCCCAAAATGTCAGCATCTGCGATATAATTTTGCTAATATTTTTACAGGTTTATTGTATTTCAGGACCCTGAATTACAAATTTACAACATTCCACTATGTGACTTAAGCTAATAACAGCTAATATAATACAAGAAGCGCGCAATATTCCCAAACGTGGCACAAAATAATGTAATATAAGAATTCCGCGCCAACCCGAAGGGATAATTTCCTTAACCCGAGAATTTCAAGTACTGCCGCATAGAAGCATGTTTCGTTTGGATTTAAGGATTGTATGCGACAATATTAGTGCAAAAGTGAGTACTTATGGTGTTTAAATTTTGTTAGTATTAATACATATAGTTTTTGTATAAACGACTAACGGCTTCAGCCGTGGTGCATCATTTATAGACAATGGCACTCTATAAAAATATCCAACAGTGAAAGACATTTTCAAATCGACCCAGTAGTTGCTAAAATTAGCGTGTTCAAATGAAAAACCTCTTCAGGCTTACAATATCAGTAATAATTAATTGATTCTCAGAGAGACGAAAGAAGAAGAAAACTTTTTGTTAACTGTTAGAGTTGACAGACTTGAAGGGTATTTAAAAAATATAAAAATTTGTGAGATAACAGGCTACTAACACCGTGAAGATTAATAGGTAATTTAAATATTCGTAGACACTTTACAATCTAGTCCTAAAATAAGAAAAAAAAACTACGGAAGCCAGATAGCTGATTAATAAATACATATTTATGATCCGTAGGAAAATTGATTCATATACAAAATAAACATCCGTATCTCCATACAAATGTTTGTCCTGTTTGGAATTGAATACACGACATACGGCTAGCTTTATTATTCCGTCATATAAACAACGTTCTTAAAATAATAAACGTCGTCAATTGTGCAATGATAGCTTATGCCTATTAAGTTGAAAGGGGAAAAAATTACCGTCTGTATAAACAGTTTTTAATGTTACTTTGTTAATGTACTTAGAAATTGCAAATAAAAATCAACCGCATGTATAAAATTTTCTTTTGGGTTTGAGTTATTATTTATTTATTTGGATAAGTATTTACAATATTAACAAGTACATAAAAAGCAACATAAGATTATTATACCACACCATAAAAAGAAACAAATTTACTATAGATTTGTAAATTTGTATATGATTATTTATGAAAATATAACACCTATTTTTTGTTTTACAATTATACATTTGATACCATTCATTATATTCGTTAATTATCTGGACGACGAGCACAGTACATTGTTAAACAATGATATTGACTCTTCATATTCAAATAGATGCGTGAGAACGCGACTATTGCACCTTAGTATAGGTCTGTACTCTACGTATTCCTGTTTACAGTATTATCATTACATCAGTAAGCTAATATATTATTTAACTACAATGAAAACAATTCTCCAACACCTCCAATAATACATCTCAAAACATAAAACAACGTTTTATCAAAATTTATATGTAATATTAAACTCAAATTTTGCTCGGTTTCTATCCCAATATTAGGTGTTTCAATATCACAGCCATTTTCTAACCGAATACCTAAGTCTAAGAAACACTTGAAAAATCTGGTAGCCGCTGACATTCCAGCAATTGTTGTTACTTTAAAGTGTAGGTGATAACAATTTAAACTACCATTATGAAGTCGCAAACCGAAGCGCGAGAAAACAGCAAATTCTTTGCTTATAAAACTAATTTCGTGAATGGTAACTTAATTGTGAAAATGTGCTAAAAATCTGTTGGAAAAACAAAACGATGTCAAAATCACATCATAGTTTTACTAATCGGTTGAAATTCATGCTAAAAGTATACATAGTTCTATAAGAACTTATGTACTACACATAGGTATAAAAGAATAATTTGAATATGTTTAATCATTAATTGTTAATTCTACATTTTTTCTACAACTTCATTGTTTGACTAATTTTACAATGATGCTTAGACATTAAAACTTTTTACTTTACGGTCCTACATTTCTATTTTGAATAATATTTATTTTATTTTTTCTTATTTGATTATATTTGAAACTTCTTCATACACATAACACTTTCATAGCAATTGGCATAGATAACAATTGGTCTATTTACATAAATTATCTTGTAAATGTTTGTACAATGAATACTTTTTTAGAAATAGCAAACTATTTTGCGTAGGTATTTGGTATGAATAAGACAAATCATCGTTCTAATGTAACCTAGATTTTTCTCTATTCTCAATAACAATGAAATAGATTGAAAGCGCAGAAGCGAATGCAATTCTCTCATTTTTCATTTGTAAAATAGAATGACAAACGCATTGCAGACTCACGTAGCGAACAGAAAAATTCTAGAAGCCACTGCAGTTAGTTCCGTACGAGCTTTGAATTTTTCACAATATTGGGTTTCCAAAGTATCGGAAAGTGTGACTGCATCTATTATTGAACTTACTGAAAATAAAATGGTGTACAACTTGCTTCATTTAAAGTTAGAGTAAAACAACCAGACATTTCCAACCAACTTCAAAATAAAATTTGGACCACAGTTAATATTATATTCTGGAATAGCACATAACTTCACGGGAAAATTAAGAGACCGAACGCTTCTAATTCATTTTTTTCACAAATTGTTATTCTTACAAATAAAAAGGTTATTTACACCCTTATAAAACTAGCCATCAAATA
>JADLOZ010000342.1:0-25000 GCA_017562165.1 Ectropis grisescens
TTGTTCAATACCTTAAATACAAATGATGAGTTTGCTATTCGAGAGAATCGGTTTCTTATTGTTAATGGTAAATACGCTCCATCTCAGACTGCATCCTCGATTAACATCAGGCGACAGCACGGCATTTTATGGATTTAACAAAATATTGAGTAACTTAAACGGTATTTATTTGCCCATTTTGTGATTTGAAGGGTGAATAAACACTAAAAACATGATTGTGTAAGTCATATACTACACATGATTATAATGAATGTTTCGATAAATTTCAAATTCCAAAATATACTATAGTACTTAAAAATCCAAAATTTAGTATAGATGAAATTAACTATAGTTTAATATATCTGCGGCTAGTAGGAAAAATACTGAAAAAAATATCATATTACAATAAAACGGTATTAATTCCCAACTTCGTTGGGTTTAGTTTTTAGGTTAGTCAGTCCTCGTGGCCCAGTGCCGCCACCAGTCCAGTAATTGTCTATCAGTGTATTGTCAATTTGTTCTCGTGTTCTTGAGCAACCGTTGCATATTTAATTCACAGCTTTATGCTCTTTACGTTGTTGGGCAACGACCGGCGATGTTGTTTTAGATTAGTTCACCGAGTTACTTGGCGTAACAGCTCGTGATGGTATCTAAGCATTTATCATGCAGATTGTATAGAAATGTAAATGTGTGTTACAAATGCAGTAATTTTTATCTAACGTGCTTGTTTACTTGTTTACAGGTAAGATGGAGTTTCATCTGGCGATGATTCGGCACCGAAGGTTCCGCTGAAAGTAAATTGAACTGAGTGAGTTTTTTTGGGATTACTTCACCATTTGTTTATGATATTTTTTAGTAAAGTCAATCTATTTTTTAACTGTCGCAGAGGGGCTTTCAAATACTTACTGGTTAAAACTCTATATATACATATTTAATATACGAAATGTTTACTAACAAAGATTATGTTCCACCAACGTCTGCAAATAAAATGAGGCATTTTATAAGCCTAGTATGCAATTTGTAGTTGAGATGTGGGGGTATGTCCTCCCACACGGTACGTGCCTGGTAGATAGATGGGTATGACAATGTGTCAGTGAGACGGTGTGCGCGCTCGTTAGCCATGCCAGAGGGCGCTAGAGCAGTTGCTCGTATGCGCCCATCAGTATGCGCCCGCGCACCTTGGCCGCACGATCCACGCGTGAATCACTCCAGTATCCTCGTACCACCCGACCCCTACACGTGACGTCACGACGCTCATGTCGCACGCGCGCAAACAAAACTAAAATTATGCTAATTTCGTAAACATTTCCGCTTGCATAATGTATCAGTCGAAATTAGATACTTTGTAATTTATACGATGAGGACGAAATTTGGATTCCACGAAACTTGCGACACGATTGAGCCTAAATCAGTTATAGGGAAATCGTGTGTTGTGACAGGTGCTGGACGATCCTCGTGTCCTGTGCATTACCGGTGACACGGGCTACGTGCTCGTTTGAGCCATTCGTGAGCAGAAGTCGTGCTCCTTACATCATCCACATTCTGAGCTATATTTAGATACTCGTACATTGTTGCTGGAAATCTAGTCAGTCTAGTCGTTACTCTGGCTTCACAAATGCTCGTGCGATTTGCGGTCGCTCACGTGTATTGTTCTACGGAATTTATTGAACGCAATCTAATATGCAAGCTCCCTTGTCTATGCGTCTGTACTTCTTACTGCGTCGGCAGTAAATTAAAAACCCCACACAGGGAATAAACTGAACGTATGGGGACATCCATCACGCATTCAATCGTGCCCGGGTCGGGACAAGAGCGCATGCAACAGCTTTATGGCCAATCGGTCAAATCGACTCGGGGAACCATTTAGTTCCCTACATCTTTTACAGCCGCTATTGTGTCGCACAATTGGAAACTGGTCCGGGATCATAAAGTGATTGTGCTATCTCGCTCTGGAATGTCTAGTCTAGCTTGGAGCGGGAGCCTGGAACCGATACTGCCCGATTGTTCTGGAGATACGCTGTAGAACCCGTTTCCGTAATTATGCGCTCTATCTTGGACCATATCACTTAAACTGTTTGCGAGATTACCGAAACGTAACCAGAGAGGTTCCAGGTTGCAGTTAACGGTTCCTGGTTGAAGTTTTAAGTAAGTCGAATCGAACTCTAGTTTTTACAAAGTTTGTAGTGGCACTGTTGTTATTGCGACTGCGGCTGCTGTGCGTCTCACCGACCGCGTTCGAATTACAACATCCGCGCCAGTCGCTCGCTGGAAATGGACACCAGTAACTGGACACCGTGTTCCGAATCACGAGCTACTCTCTCCTCTTACCGCACAAATGGAAATGCACAGCGGAACGCTTCCTGGTGCACCCGCGGAACACTCTCATTCGGAGTATTGTTACCACTGTGTTTAGTTTCAGTCGAGAAGGCTCGCCGCCTCCTCACAATAGCGGAGAGAGTGGCTCCCGTGCCTTCCGCAGATCGCTATCAATCTCGGACCTCTGACGCTGGTACGATGCTTCCGACGTACGTGCACTCTCACCCGCTACAAATAATGATGCACTTAAAGCTTGAGTAACGACAGCAATATTATACCAACTAAAGTGCCAGCGCTCACTGACGAAATCAACCACCATTATGACATTTATGACAAAATAAATGGGTGCAATTGTGATCTGTCTCAGTTTTCTTAGGCTGTTCGGATTGCGGTTCGATGGTTTTATAATGTTTTAAAATTTGAATTGAACCAATTTAAGTATACGGGGCTTGAAAATAATTTGGCAAATAAAGGCTGTTGTCTCCTTCGCAGCAGGTTACGTGGGCTGGCACTTAACCCAGATAAAGTTCACATTCCAGAATTCCTTGAGATTAAGTCATATTAGCGCATGCGCAGATTGTAGGGTGACGCAACATTGTCACGATTTGGGCACATAATTTTCGAAATGTTTTTGCCGAGTTCGTTTTGATTGTTTACCTTTTAGTTTAGGTTCGTGAATACCTAAATTGTTTACGATGTGATTCGGTGGTTCTCCTTAAATGGTCTGATCTGCAATAAAGCGTCCTAATGAGGCACGTCCCGGCCGTGGGTGACCACCACGCTGTTACCAAGTTTCGTCGAACCACAAGATCTTACGATGGAGGTCACGATTAAAGATCTCCGCCATATCCAGGCAGAGGACGTAGTTTTGCGTTTGTTTTTTGCTATTTTTTCTTAGTCAGAAGACGATCTTGGAGGGCCTGATTCATCCCATTAAATGATTCCGAAACAATTTACGCTGTTTACGAACTTAAGACTATTCCATTTCGTCATGCAAATGTTCAATAGTATTGGCATTAAGTACCACTGTTGATTCACGTTATACTGTTCGAGTGGCGCAATATTCCGTGATATTTCAAGTCGGGAGCGCCCCGAGCCAGCTTGCATTACATTAGACGACCACCCGACAGGCGGTGACTACCACCGCACGAATATTGCTGGCTGCAGACTTGCATAGTGCATACCCATTTATCGCTACTCGCAGCTTAAAGGCTCGATATGCGTGACTGACGCTGGCGATTTATAAGCCATCAGGGCTTGATAGAAACACAAATCACGCTATTTATGCACATCACAGTCGATTATTTTTTGGTTTTATTAATACGTGACTATAGTGCACGGACAATCCGAAAAGATTGACTTTGATTTAGAACAGTTTTAGAACATAAATTTTGAATCTCTGCATTTTGATTAATATCATAAAGCTTGTTAGGTTTTTTTTGAGACAGAAATTGTATAGTTCATGGCCAAACTATACAATTTCTGTGTATTTGTTTAGGTTTTGGGTATTTAATATTTCAGTGCAAGATGTCTGGGAAATATGCCATCACGGGGTTAATTTGCCCATTTATTTTGCATCACTAATCGTTTCATTGAAAACAATGGCGACGAGTAACCGCTGATTACTCCAAGTTGTGTTATTTGCATGGGTTCGTATGTCTGCGACCCCCTAACCGATGCCATTGTTTTCCACAATTTGAATGCCTAATAACAAACGGTTTGTTTCTGAAGGCTTTCGTAAGTGGAACAGAGTTTAGAAACTCCGGCTGATATTTACGGTTTTGGGTGGTGCCGCCGTTACAATATTCCGTGGTTTTTGGGTCAGACTTGCAGTGAGAGCGTATTAGAATGATTTGCGGCGCGATTGTGGGATCGAGGCTGAACGCAAGAAGGTTGCTTAACTAAGCCTTACATTTACCATCGTTAAACTACTTCTGTACAATATAAATAATGTTGCTTTCTGACTTCATTCGAGTAATGTTTGCATCAGTTGGAACCTTTTGCCACGATTGAGTATCCACATCCCTTTTCTATGACATTCGTCTTCCTTACAAAAGCTTGATTGACACAGCTGTGCCTTGTTCCTTGAGCCGACAATCGCGTCTCGAGGGTTGCTGCTGTCAGTGACCCTCGCTCTGACCAGCGCCCATTAATTATTCTATTACTGCAATGGCATCGTGATGCGAGCGCGCGCGCACGCCTTTGATCCCTCGCATCACTCTTCACTACAAAATCATGTCTTTATATCCTCTTTTTAAGAATTTAACTCTAAAAGCTTCGGCCATTTGTATGATGGACTTGTAGATTCCAGTAGCCTGTTATTATCTTTCATGTCGTAGTAAAAGAAAATTGTTTTATGGATGCTAGCTTGTCTTAATGTTAGCCCTCGGGCGTCGGGAGAGAATCGTAAATTTTATTATTACTCGCCATTTGTTACACTTCAGTTTTGAATTAATTAATAATACGTCAATTTAATAAAAGTGGCTTAAGTAATGTGACTTACGGACTAAATTTTATAAAAAAACAAATAGTCTAGATTTTTGAATTATACGATCTTTAATCGAAATAGTTTTTACTGATAATTTGGCGGGTGAAACCTCGAGCTTATATTATGTTTGACGTTTGATTTGATCATACTAGTAAAGCAAATATGTTCAGTGTTCACCTATGCTGTATTGTATAAAGATAGTTATATATTAGTTTAGATAGATATATTAGTTTCTTTTATGCGTTCCATTGTAGACTGCATTGTCACTAAACATCAGGCGTGATGGGGGTAAAATATTGAATTTTAATTGAGACATCAATGTCACTCATAAGTTTTGAAATTTATAAGTAACTTCGGATTTAAATTAAACAAAGATCAAGTATATGTATGGTTTTCCGATCAGTTCACAGGTCATGAACCTCCGTTTGCTTAGAACGAACAGTTTCCTCATGCGTTTTAATAAATAATGTTAGTACCGTACTAATGACTCTTGAATAGCGCTGTACATGACCTCAGGTGATTTATTGAGTCTTCAAACGAGCCGAATGGATGCGAATGGCGTGGTAATATGTGCTAGAGTTTTGCCAATGTACCAAGTTGGTTTGTATAAAAAGTTTAGTAACTAGTTAGAGTTAATTCATATCGTGGTCCTTATTGGCAGACATAGAGTCCGAATTTCGATGGTACACAATATTCAGATATCATTCTAATAATATGAATAACTTTAATTTACTAAACCCGACTGCAAAAAAAACAATACATGAAATACATAAAAATACTATCTATCTCTGAGGACACTTGGGTGATTGAGACGAATAGCAGGTCTACTACGAAGTCCGATAAACGATATATCGGCCGAAGTTATGGACGTTTTATACCATGAAACACAATCGGTCGGTGGATGACACAAAAACTGTCAAATTAGTGTCGGTCGGGATGAACGAA
Organism: Ectropis grisescens; assembly: GCA_017562165.1. Lineage (NCBI taxonomy): Eukaryota > Metazoa > Arthropoda > Insecta > Lepidoptera > Geometridae > Ectropis > Ectropis grisescens. The sequence continues at coordinate 5,729 of JADLOZ010000342.1, forward strand.
ACGTCCGATCAGATCAACCGACCGATTGTGTTTCGTGATATAAAACGTCCATAACTTCGGCCGATATATCGTTTATCGGACTTCGTAGTAGACCTGTAGAACGGTATCTTAATTGTCGAAGTCCATCCTGCCGTTTGGAAGTTACGTGGGCATAAATAAATTTACAAACATACAAGATACGCGCGAAAAACATAACCCTTCTTTCAGTCGGGTAAAAGAGAAATAATTTTCGAAACCAACTGCACTTTCTCGATCCTCTAGCCTTTTAAGACTATGAGTTCTTCATCTTTAATGGCTGAAGGATACAACTGCGAGATCTATCCTGGCTTCCTGCCCTCTTTTAAAATATTTTGGCACCGAATCTGCCCAGCACCAGGTGAAAGCATATCGTGTACTCATCCGCCCTACTTCGGCACTAAGTGGCTGCCGCACTGACGAATGGTCCCAGCCTACCGCTCCGGATCGTAGATAGCGGAATTTATTGGCCACTAACCCGGGAGCTGGGAAATATGGCCAATTTGTTATTGATAGCGAAATAGGCGAATGCGGCCTAGTTAACTTGTGCTGCTTCGTTTAAAGTTTAATTGTACAATGTCCGATTTATAGGTCTTTGAAATACTAACTGTGAATATATGTGTGCGTCGACTTGGAGGGTTGGAGGCTTTTTGCCAGGTCGTGAAAACATAGACGATTCGATGTGGTACTTTAAGTGTAGTGATTTAGCTCTATATTACGTGTGGATCATTTTTTGTTAAAGAAAAATAGGTACTACGGGTGTTTGATGGATTATTTTAAAGTGAAAATTTCTCTGAACATGTGTATTTTTTAGGTGAAAAACAAAACAATTGACGTTGCGACACTAACTGTTATCGACACCGTTGTAAGTATGTACATAAATGTATTGTAAATATATGTAATAATTGTTCAAGTTTTCGCCTGTACGGGATTGCCGGATTGTCACTGTTTTTTAGCATAAATATGGTGTTTGTAAGTGGGGCTAGGGACTCTCTTTCTTCTTCCTTTTGTCTCTCTTGATTTCTATTGCACGCACGTTCTTTTTTTTAGTCGTTTAGTGCATGATACAATTGTTTGATTGTCAAATCAGCGATAAACATCGCTGTAAAGTGGATTTCATATAGCATCGTATTTTTGTTTCTAATTACATAGCTACAACCAATTTGAAATCATTGAGTGTTAAGGATGTTTATCGTCTTCGAGCAATTTCAAACTCACCATTATTCCAAGATAATTCAATAATTTAAAGTTTGTGATTGTAGCTTTACTTAAATTTAATTATGAATATAAACTTGTGTGGGACGTGAGCAATGCTGCCGTAGAGATCAATCTATCAATCAATCTCAGACGTTCCATCATAAGTGGTACTTACCGATCGAAAGCTTGCATTCGCACAATGGCGTTGCGCTTACGCACATGCGTTGGCGATATAGTACGGCGTCTAATTGCACTAATGAGGCGCATCCTGCACTTCGGCGCCGGCGCATCTTGAGCACAATACGCGCGCACGATATTAACATAATTGCAGTGATGATAGATCAGATAGAAGCCTAAACGGCCGATTAGTTATGGCAGATGTAAATGCTGGCCATGTGAAATATTAACAATGTAAATCTGTTAACACGGCTTTCAAACAAGCAGTTGTTAACTCATCTATATTTATAAAAGGCTTTGTTCTAAATGACATTCTGACTCAAGGACAAGGAACACCCTACCTAAACGTAATACGTTTGTATGGCATGTTAGTGGCTTGTTGGGTAATTTGGGTGATCAAATCTAAGGAAGAGATTTATGCAAGTAGGTAACAGCAATAAAGAGGCAGTTTCTGCCCTGCTTAAATAAATAAATGTCAAATTCATATTAAAAACATAGAACCTAGCACTCCGCGTTCTCGGCTCAGCATTGGTGCTACCCATACAATTGAATAAGTATTAGAATATTTCGCCCGCATTAGAATACAATAACAAGGTCACGACACCAGCTCTAGACCAATTGGACGTACTTGCAGCTCCGGAACCAATCGTCAAAATCAATGTTAACTGTAGACCATAATGTCTGCCCGATTCTTTGCAAATTTTAGCGTCACTTCCTAAAAGTTTTTAGTGTTAGTTTTGGCTATGTCGAATCTTGTGTCTCGATTACACCATGGCGAATCGTTTCCTAGATCGCACAAAGTTCGGCCCAGTAAATATTCTTTATGTATAACCTTTTGTCTATTCACTTCGATGTTAGTGATTGATGCTAAATAGACGTATTTTGACTAAATGTTGTGAGATCTTTGTACGTTTGCTTCCTTAGTTGTGTCATGTTTGTTTAAGGCTCCAAAGGCTGTTATTATATTTCTGAAATGAGTTCTGAAACAAGTTTTTATATGATCTATTAGACCACTATGGGAGAATAAAATAATAGACAAATCGTAACTATTAAACCTTCACGATTTGAACGCATATTGAAAATCTGTTGTCTTCACCTGATCGCGGCCGTTGTAGCGCTATCAAATCGTCGGGAGGTAATGACAAATTAATTAGATTGCAACTAAGTCTTTTATAGTGATTTCAATATTCATTACAAATCGCGCATAAAAATCTTCGACTTTGTGACGTAAAACGAGCTAAAAAAGAGTAAAATTGAGCTTAAGACAGATTTTGTACTACGGCTATTACAAACATCATGGACTAGCTAAGCCATGTCAGAAAGATCTTAAACCAACGTCAGTAGTCCTTATTAGTTGGCTTTACATCTATTAGCTCACGTTACATTAGTTCGATTGACATTTGAATGAGTGCAGTCACTTCGCCCGATTCGCGCATGTCAATAATTAGGAGGCTCAATGTCGACTGCCGATTGTGTGGGTTTCGATACGACAGTTTAGTCTCTAATAGCTTTGTTTTTGTTTACTAATTGCCAGCGATCGAAATATAGCTCTGTTTTGATCGTGGCACGTATATGGGGGTACTGGAGATGATTTCTAGTATAAGGAGGTGGTCAACGATCACAACAAACCATGTCGGTGTGCTGAACATCGTATTTGGATAGACGTAAATGCTGCGCACTAAAACAGTAATGTAAACTAAGTCTATTTCTGTTTCTTGTATGTTATCGGACACTATGAATTTCGTTATTACTAAAATTTACTCAATCTCATTAGATTGATTGTGAGATGATCCGTCATACACATGTCCACTTCTACCAAGATACTTTCGCTCTAAATTACCAAAGTAATGTATTGCTTTGAGTTGTTTTTAGAAGTATACGAGTAATATAGCAATATCAATTTTCTCGGTTCCTTCTTTCGAAAGCAATCACTTAACAATACATTCACACTTGTATGATACTTGTTACTAAAGCTACTTACTGTCACACACATGTAAATCAACTCACCGTGGACCGCGTCGAAAGTTGCATCGTCTTTACACAACGGTGTCGTAAAGAATGACCACCGCGTCGTCGCCGGCCCACTGACATCGATCTCGAGATCTAACGCTACTGTTACTGTGTCAAGATCGGCGCTTGCGCACCCAAAACAAGCTCGCTCGTTTTTACGTGTTTTCGTGAATTGACATTAAATTCTGTTGGGCTTTATTTGTCGGCCTACAAACGTAGATTTCGGGTCAGCGATCTAAAATCTTGCAACAAATGTTTCGTACGTATAAACTTCATAAACAGTTTGTTTCAGATTGTTTCACAGTTAGGATACATTTCAATACATTCGCGGTTTCCTCCATTAAAATAACAATTGGGGTATTGTAAATAATTATGTTTTACTCAAACCAGTTGATTTGTTGTTTATGAAACCACTTTGTTTTTCATTGTTCTATATTTCTCGTTATATACAATTTTCTTTGTTCTTCTTGTTTCCATCTGTAAAGTCTTTTGTTTATTTTCATCCTATTTATGATAAATAATATATTCCTTTATTTTGAATTGTATTTAAAGTGTTCACTTAACTCAGGTACTGGACTACATCATATTATCGTCTACAGATCATATAGTGTGTAATTAGACAATTTTTATTACTTATTCATAATGGATGTTAAATATTGTACAATTAATCAGGCAGTTATTGTATAAAGATTTAGTTCTAGTGTGACTAAGATTTTTTTATCAATTTAATAGTTTCCAATACATATAAGGTTAAGGATACATAAACCTAAAAGAAATTCCAAATATAGCGGTAACTTTTCATGTTGTGCGACATTAAACGCGAGATAGAAACACAAACAAATCGTTGTACGTTATATTTATCAAACATATTCATCACACGATCAAGCTCACAAGCAATCATAAATATTACTTTATAGTTGTCAATAGCAATAACTAATACCATTTCTCAGTTAGTCGCGTTGATGCTATCGCCAGTCTTAAAGCCAATGGCTATGGGTTGCAGATCTCTAGATTCTCTAGGCATAGCTGCTCAACTGATATTATAATACACACTAAAAATAAAATACTAAACACAATCTGCAACACGTAAGTGGCGTTGGGTTATCAAGGCATCGTTCATGAAAATATTTGCTACAATTTTAGTATTAATAAACTTTATCGAAGGCATAATATAACTTTCGCTTCAAGATAAGTTTACAGACATCGTATGAATCTTAGATCCAATGAAGTGACTGGCGTCGAAGATTTAGATTAGTAAGAGATAAGTGATGAATATAACGCTGAGGATTATAAATCTATGGGAGATGAATTTAAACACAGCGGGCCCAGAATTGAACAACATTGCAACCTCCATTTCCACAGTTCTACTCAATAAGGAAATGCTAAACGTTGCATTATCTTGATTTCACCGCCTTTGGAATATTGTTCAACTGTTTCTGATATTGTTTGATCTGACCCACTTTTGGAAATGGTCCTAGAACGGGACCCCGAGCCACGCTGGAGATCGGTGATAGTGTTTTTAAGTGCGCTGTTAACTGTTTAACAGTGTTAGAATAGGTTTGGCAGTATAAACGAAGCCTTATTTCTAGTCTTACTCTACATTAATATACCTAATATAAAATACTGTGTACCCTGTATTAAAATAGACCAGAGCAGACAACAATATTTGTACGAGTGTACTGTACTGTACTATAAAATAATAATATTCTATTTTAAATTTTATCTTAATGGAGCACATGTCTGACCATTAAACATTATAATAGCTTATAAATTTTTTCCGATTAACTGTAGATGTACAGTTAATCTATCAGGATTTCAGATCCATTAGCCCCGAAGAATGTGTGGCGCAGCGGGTTGCCTAAACGACTGTTCTAGATTTAAAATTTGCATCCACGGACCTTCAACCGGCGCAAGCGCCAGTAAAAGGCGTTTTAACACGTCTGTTGCACACGCTGTGACATTTCAATTACACATTTATCCTTCTTTGTGAGAGTTTAGCTTGAAGTCTTACGCTATTGGTATCTAAACGATAACATTTTGTCTTCTGTAATGTTTATTCGGTGGAGTCAATGTAACGTGCTGCTTTGAATACGAAATACGTTTCGAGGTCGTTTTGAGCGGTTTGTGTTCAAATTCGATACTTTTCAACGGTTTCGCAGTTTGGATTTCGCGTGACTCATCCGAGGTTAGTGTACGGGCGTGTTCCCTCGGCCATATTTAAAATTTTATTTTTATGTCGGTGATGGAATTAAATGACAAATTGTTTGCTTTGTCATTGCCACTACGTTTAAGTATCGATAAAATTTTGAAATCGATTCGAGTTTAATCCAGTCACTACATTTAAAAAGTCGTTTAATATCCAAAATTTTAAATAAAAACGGCAAACCTACATTCAGACCAACAATATGAAACAACTTTACTGTCATTTTCATAATCTAGATTTAAATTGCGAAATCAAAAGTAAAATGTGATGAACAGCCAATCTCCGTATAAAAAAAATATTATGTTGGTTTGTGTACGCTTCAAAAACTCAAAACGTACTGCACCGATCGAGCTGAAATTTTACAATGATATATGTTCCGCATCACGGATATTTTATCTTATTTCTGCAGCACACAATGTGCCACAGCGGAACGTGGCAGGATACAGCTAGTATCTAATAAAATCAAAACACAGTTTTCCGAAAGTTTGTTTACTCACAATTCTATTTTTACCATATTTGATAATATCAACATCCGAAATCCGAACTACCCGTTCCGTAGTTCCGTAGCCGAGTTATAAGTTTGCGCGTGTCTGTGTGCGGAATGTGGTGGTGTGTCGGGTCACACTCATGGAACGGCCGCGGGTGTTTATACAGCTGGGGCCGCTTCATTGTCTCCTCGGCATCGACAACAAATTCCATGCTAGGACAATAGACCCGTTGACAATTCCTCTGTTGCTCATAGCCGAGCGTGCTACAGCAGCCTAGGCCGAGAGGTTCAATTGTACCGTGCACAGATGACGGAGAATAGACAGCACTCTGGTTCACAGCTATGTTTGGTACGAATAATTCGTTCATGGGCAAGTGAAATGAGTTTCTCAATATAATTCTGCTAATGTAAATACTTGACTCTATCAGTCAAACCAAATTTACTATTCAGAAAGTGTATGTTCGGGGTCTATTTTCTACAGTAAAAAACTGGAACATGATATGGAAATCGAGACCTATGTCTGTAACTACCCTGTTTGTTGTGTTTGTTGCCTGAGCAAAAATGATCATAATATTCAAATCCAATTCCTCTCTTCCGTGACTCACAGGTTAAATGTTGACAGGTAAATTGACGTTATTGAGATTCGTTATTTCTATTTTTCCTTGAAAGAGCTCACGTCCCAACAAAGGGGTATTGTTGCAAGCGGCCGCATATTTGTCGCCGATCTCACGGCGATCGAGTTGCCGAATGGCTTTTGATCGCACTTCCGAGAGCATTGTAGTTTGTGGCATTGTGACCAGACGCTATGGCTGGTCTAGTTGGGAGAACGGCGACTGCCGATCAGGAGACCTTGGTTCGAATGCCTAGCGCACCAATATCTTTTCGAAGTCGTGTGCATAATTATCAACACCGATTTGTTCCTAGAATCTTTTGAATGCGTCGTCCACCAACTCGCACTTGGCCTTGACTCTCTCTTCTCTCTTGACTTGTTCTTTGCAGGCCCCAAGTCCCGTTAGTGGAAACATCAAATGCTTGTGCTTATTACTAAACTGTGTATTGTATTGTAAACACACCTGCTGGTTTCTGTGATCCATCCAGATAGTGACCCGCACTGGCTCAGCGTGGTGGATTATTGCTTTGGGTCTCTCCTTGCGAGAGAAGACCCCGAGTCCCAGCAAATGGGAACATTTAGCGAGCTGTGCTTACGACCAGAACTAATTCTAACAAGATACCCGATTGGTATCAAGTTGAGGATGACTCCGACGGCACCAGACCGCGCGATAAGAAGACTCGACCCACATACGCAACAGTCGCACTCACAGATACGGCGTTGCGTTGTGTTTGCAGAACTGTGTGTATTCATGTATTGCAGCACAGTATTATAGGATGTTATTTGAGTTCGCTAACGCTGCGAGGGCTATGTGGGCGAATGAGCAAGCTATTGGACGCGACGGCTAACGATTCAGTGCTAGATTGAAGTCGTGACTTGTAAATTCTCCATTGAACATACTCGTTTATAGCAGATTGAAATTAAACAAAACATAGTTTTATCATTGATGGTGGATCTTGCAGTATTATAAGCGACATCGTCTTAGGATGAAGTGAGCAAAGCACATAGTCAAAGGAAATTATCATGACACTGCAAGGACTTCAACTTTGGGACGCGTAAGGTTGAGCATATTAAAAAGTGTGATTTCCGCATTAGTGACTCAACTTTCTAAAGACAATTCTCATATATTCATTCTATTTTTAGGACTAAGATTTGAGTGTCGTATATCAAAACAGTCAATAATAGCGTATATTTCGTCAGTTGATCACTGAATAAGCCGTGGCAGTCTAATGGCGGAAACGTCCGGATTTCACATAGATAAGATCATAGGTTCGAATTCGGACTGCACCTCTGGGAATTTTCCAAGTGTAGATGAATTAGTTTGTCGCCCAGTTTTAACTTTGACAGAAAATATGATGAAAACGGCGTGTTGTTTTTCATCTTTTTTTGGGTTTACACTTGATCCACGATGGAGGGTGCCTACGTAGAAGAGACTGATTTTCGAGGAAACACGGCTTTCGAAGGCATGCGTTATCCACCAACCGGCACTGGGCCAGCGTTGCTATGAGTTTGTCTCTCTTTGTGAGAACCGACCCCCGAGTCCCAGCAGTAGAAACATCATATATGCTAGTGCTAATTATTGAAGAGTGTATAAACTGTATTGTAAACACACGCGCTGGTTTCCGCGATCCATCGAGATGTGTTACAAGCTGTTCCCGTGATGTTGCGCAAAGTGGCGTGAGCTGCGCAAACGCATTGTCTCCGCGCATCTAGAGCAGCGGCCGATGATTCGCGACACGCTGCTGATGTTGCGCCAGCTAGGACAAATCTAATAAGGGCATCGGAATCCTGATCGATTAGACACCGGCGCCGTACCGCTTCGTTACCGTAATCGGTCGAAAGGACACGGATACCGTGATTCGAGACAGTTAGCGATGACAAATGCAGTCTTAAATCCCGGGAGGATAAGCGTGCGTATGTTTCTCGATAAATGCAACCTCTCAACGGTCTTCAACTCTAAAGTGATAGAGTTTATTCAATCTCTTCTAGTCTAACTTATAGGTAGGGTTTAATGTAGTGACATAGACGAAACAAAAAATTTGCGATTTAATTTCATCGCCTATATCCTGTTATCTTGTAGATATTCCTTAATATCAGGCAATACGTGCACAAACATAAATCTATCAGTAAAAAAAAATTTTGCAGTCATGGTGAAAACTAAAGTTTTGGTATTAATCAGCACAAATTTTTCACAATACGTCACTTGCATAGATAAAGATATACATACCTACTATTATTATACGCATGAGGGTGACTACGTGATATTTAATAAATATTTTTTTAGGCGTGACGACTAACAAAAGTACTCGTAATTAGTCCGTCAGTTATATTGTACAAATATTGTACTCGTATGTTTTCTTATGTTAACAAAAAAAATGACGAAGATACATTGCTTAGAAGTTTCGTGTAACGTCACTACTACTTACTATAGAGTGACGTCACAAGTCACAACCTCCCTCCCACTCTGGAAGTTTGATGATCTATATCTCTGTCAATTTTTGATAGTTTGGTAAAACAAAAAATACATGTCCCATATTTTTCCGTAATCTATCTGACGAACTAATTTGAATGGTGTATTTTTGATTCTGTTGTCATACCATTTCACCGATCCAAAAAGTTTCGTAACGGCACGTCCAGACCCGCTGTTCCCCCGCCACTTCAACGCTACGCTATATAAGCTTTTTTTTTAAATATCGGTGGACAATTTACACACCGGTTGGTGAAGCGAACCATAAGATTTCAAAAATAGTTTAACGTGTCTTAATAAGCTATCATTTCTAAAGAACAGTTTGAGGGATCAGGTAGATTTTTACAATAGTATCAAAAGTTTAAACAATGGATTTGGGTTAGAACGAGAATTTCTGGCAACTGTAGCACGGTGTCACTGATACGGCCGTGATCATCTGCCGCGTGCCCCAGTTATCCGTGTCGCAATACGCTCTTATCACAGATAACGCTGAGCAAACGGTTGCAACACGCTGCTTTGAGCTAGCGCCGCGATTAGGCCCGGCTAATTGAAACGTCCGAGAGTGACGTGGGCGGGTGCGACAACTTAATTGCCTTTGTAGCTTTGTACCTACACGGCTCGTGGACGCCGCGCCCCGACATTAGGCAAGACACTGTCCACGAAAACCTACGCGGATACAACAGTTGTTTAAGCTTAAGCCCACTGTATGGTCCCACCGTTGCGACAATCGATTGAGAGACGTGCCAAAAGGCGCATATGCAACGACACCCTTATTAAAATAAAAGTGGTCAAGTGCGAGTCGGACTCGCACATGAAGGCTTCCGTAGCAGCAAGTAACATAATAAAAAAGTTCTTGTAGTTCGTTGTTACTATAATAATCAGTGTATCAACAATAGTGAATGTATGACGTATTAAAATAAAACTACTTACTAGATCTAAACCAATTTTCGAATAAGATTGTACAAAATACCCAAATACACCCGAAGCGATGTGAGGACAGGTCGCTATCTAGGTCATCATTTGTTGTTTGGTGTTGTTGTCTAGGGTCATCCATTTTATGGATGACCATTTCGGCTCTTAAGAGCTAATTAGGATAGACTTCTTATAACTCTTGCCGATTTGCATTTGTTTTTAGCCCTTGGGATTCAAAATGTTCCCTGCTGTTGCCTTTATATTAACAGTCCTTTATATCGGCTAATGAACCCGTAAAGGTTACAGCTAAGGTACTTTAATTTGTATAAGCGGTTGTTTGACACCGAAGTGGTGCGTTTAAAACCTTCCAAGAACCTTTTTAAAGTGTCAAGATCTTTATGAAATTAACAATTATCTTCGCGTGCCGCTCCCGCAGAGAAGGAAGGCGATGAAAATTTATGACCTGGTGTTGTCAGCTACAAATCTAGAAAAATCTTATTTTAGGTAGATATGTAAACTATTTATTGCACTTTCATATCTCCGTAAAAAATATAGTATTAATAAAAAATTGGTAAAAAAAATTGGTTTGGTGTCAAAGGCTAAAAATAAAATTATCGGGCAAATTTTACCTCACGAGTATGTTGAATGCATATCTACTATCCTTATTAACAATAGAAGCGAAAGTTAGTTAGTCGCTTCATTTGTTCCATTTTCACGCTGCAATAGACAGACAGATCGAGAGAGTGGCAGGCCATCGCGAGCGACTTGGCTAGGAGAGAGTGATAAAAGTCCAAACCTCTTAGATTTACTCAAGCAACTCAGCTTTGTTGCATGCATTAGTTAGAAGACTACAATGTTAATAATTACCACAATAAAGCTTAAATTAGAAACTTCTAAAAGCATAGTTAATGTCCAAAGACAATAAAAGTACTATATAAGGGTGTACATTTATAATAAAGTCTGTAGAAGCCCAGCTGAACAGCGAGAATATTAATTGTAACTATAATAATAGTTTTAAAAAAGCATCTCTCATGACGTAAGTACTACTCAGACAGATTACGACCACTAGTTGAGGCTAGAGCTTTATTAAAATATTTATAACAGCGATGGCAACACTAGAGCAACTGCGCGTGGCTATAGCCAATGCAACGTCCGCAGTGACCCTTGAATGTCAGGGCGCGGGCTGGGCCGTGTAAACAGACTATACACGGTGGAGCACCATCTACCTTTCCAGGAAGTAACACCGACATGACACCCTGTTAATTGTCGCTGATGGCCGCAATCTTCATATAGCAGGTGCTAGTTTAGTAATAACAACCGTAAAATACGTTTCTATGAAAACTAATCTTTGGTTGTTACGCGTTTTTAGTTAACGGGTTTAGCGTGCCAAACCAGAATGGTCGCGCGCGCGCGTACTACACTGGAAAAAGGTCTACAGATGCAAAAGTCCTACAGATGCGGCAGAAATTTCAGTCGAGCTGGGTCAGATCTGTCGAACTAACGATCAGTGACCGTTAGTTTAGATTATAAAGTCCCGAGGAGGTGACGCACCGGAAACCATAGGTGAAAATGGAGCCAAATGCAGCGGTCCATAAGGGCAGTAGCAGAGTCGCCGTTGAATGCCAAAACCTTCGATCAAATATAATTAAATGTGTAATATTATTATATGGTATAATTGGTCGATTCGATTGGCCCTGACTAACGTCCTGTTATGTTTAGCCCGACATACACCGTCGTGTCCCTGTATCCCTACATGGCGGACAAAACGTAAATGCGTTTCGCCAACAAAAAAAATAACTAGTACTACGTACATAGTAATCCTACGTCATTAGATTATTATAAACGGAGTGTATTAACTGTATTAAGGTAACAAACAATCTTCAAATGAACTCACACACTTAAATTGTATTCATTGGATAATACCCACTCCACTCATCATCTCACATACACTTAACTATCTGTGCCTTAGGTACTCAGCTATTTTGTTTCCATAATAACTATCACTACAGCCAGCTCGCGCCGTAACCGACAGGTCAAGGGTACCCAACACTAAACAGGCGAACAAAGAAACAATAAACATTCAATATTCACTAATTACAAATGTCAAAGTCAAGTGTGACAAATAGACAATACGAATACTGTTTTATGTAGATGGTTATCTCTGTTATTGGACGTAATCGTATCAACTGACAATGGTAGGTGGTGGACCGCCCGGGGGTATGTTAATAAATGAAGTGTCGTTTAATGCACTCGACCTTACATTCACTTGTCCAAGAAATAAACAAAATAAATATTTATTTTGGCATTTGGAACCGCGAATCGTAATTTTTATTACTCGGGTATTCATTTATCATTTTTTATTTTTAGGTTTGGCATTACATTAAAAAAGGTTTGCTCATATATCGCGTCGGCAGCTAAGAAGCCCGAGCCAGCAAAAGAATAAGGAAGCTCATGACAATGCACGCTGTGGGCCTGACGGCCTGACCATTGATCTGTCAAAGCCTCTTATTTTTATTATTACAATTTGCCAAGTAGTTTACGCCATTTCTAATTAATTCTAATTCTAAGTATAGAACTTACTGCACTTCTGGACCTTGGCTTATCCAGAAGTGCAGTAAGTTCTATACTAGAACGTGTATCTAAAGCTGCACTAGTAGGCTCATATCAGATTTGGCTGGGCAGGGAGAGAAAGGCGAGTGGTGAAGGTGAGTGTTGATGTACGTCAGAAAGGGGCCCCTTAAACCTACGCCCGAGTCACAAGTCTCGGGAACTACTCGAGTTTTTCTCTCTCTGCCACACGATGGACCCGGCACCCGCACGGTGAATCCATGGAATGCTAAGAAAATCGTCTCTCTTATATGACAAATGTATTAAAAAAATAATTAACTAGTAACAATAACAATATAAATATTATGCATTATTAGAATAATAGCCAACATACAAAAGAAAAAGCCACGGCTATGTAGGCTATGTAGCTAGCAAATGAAAAGGTAAATTCGAGATAATTCGGCCGTTTTTTCAAAGCGGATGTATTTATAGGAGTCTTGTCAATCGGGTAGCGTAGCGAGTATTTTTTTACATATGGCAACTTATTTTAGTTTGCATCTTGGCAACAATGCATGCTACAATACTGCGACCTTCAGAAATAACTTTGACAAAAGGACAAGTGACTAGGCACTGTTAGTTCTTTGTGGTGTTGCTATTGTTAAAATATTTTTTTGCTTGCATTATAACTTTTTGTGCTGTATTGAATGAATGACACGTTTAAAATAATGTTATAGAACTTTAAATCCCTTAAAACTAAAAGTAGAAGTAAAAATTCGTGTGAATTTTTACTTTTTCTCATAAACTGGGTTATTCTCACGATATCGCTTTTCTTTACAAAAGGGCTTTTAGTTCTAGGACTAGTCTTATAAGGTCCTCTTCTTAGTGAAACTATTAAGTTATATTCTTCCTACATCTATTTTTTTAGCGTGCTTACTTAAAAAAATATACATTATTTCGTTTGGAATATCTGTAAGTACAAAGTTTAGGTAAGTACTACGTAATACTTACGTTGGACTTTCTTTCATTATTATTTAGTAGTCTTTTGGAAATTTACAACACAGATTTAAAGTTATTTTGACCCATTCGTTGTTCCAGGATATGGTCGTGATGTCTGACGCTTCACTACTACTTTATGTTGTAAAGGGTCTCTTAGGGTTCCGGATGAAAACGAAAATAATTAAATATCAAATTATCGTCGTGTCGGCGCGGGGGGCTCGCTCTCTTTCCACAATTACCGTCGAAGAGAATGACGGCTGACACGTGTGTCATACTCGTGAACAGGTTCTGCTTGTTAGAAATTAGGGTGGCGGCTAAAGTTGAAAACAAAGTCAAATAGTAGAAAATAGTTATTGGCATATGACATTCTAATTAAAACAATTTATTCTAATCATTTTGAAAAAAAAAATGATTTCCATTCAGATGAAAAATATCAATGTCTGTTATCGAAGGTAACTTAATCCTAACTAGAAACGAAACATAGTTTTAATCGCCTTCGAAAGAGGTCTTACGTTCGACTGTCGTCGTATTTCTTTTTAACCAACATCCAACATGGCCGCTACCACAAAATGGCGAAATACATTTCTTTTTTGACAACTCCCTTAATATGGGTATCAAATGAAAGGGCTTGACTTGTAGAATGTTGTACAGATTACAAATCCGATGTAGTCGGGGGTTAATCAAAATGTTTAATTTTGTTCTTGTAACATTTATATTCGTTTCATATAAACATGACACACACGGAACCCACCATAAGGTAGGCACACTTTCCGCTACCGTACGTCTTCCCAGTATGGAACCTCTCAGAATATCGCTTTTCTAATTATTGTTGGTCATCTTGGGCGTTTTTGATGCGTTTTTATGAAAGAACGTAAGTACTGGAATCCAAAGGCGCTACGATGTGGTGAGACGCGTGGCTTACTGACACGGCCTTCTTGTGGCAAGACCTTGGCCTAGAGGTTCCTTGAAGAGCCTAGAAATGTCCCGACAATTCAAGAATTATTTACCTGTAAATAACTTATTACAAAAATTCAACAGATTAATTATTATTAATTACTTTATAGAAGGTATCGTCCTCAAATTGTAATTTGCATTGTTCCCGTTCCTGCTATTTTTCCGGGATTAAAATGATCTATACTGTTTGTACCAAATTTCATCCAGATCCCTTCAGTAGTTTCTTAAAAGCGTAACGATCGTATATATATACATAAGTACATACATATACATTCTGTAATGGTAGGACTCTTTGCAGAGTCCGGCTGGGAAAGTACTACACATTTGCCAGGTATTCTACCGTCAAGTTGTAATGTGCACACATTACTGTGTTCCGGTTTGAAGGGCAATGCTTCCAGTGAAATTACAGGGCATTTAGATGAAACATCTGGGTGACGAGCGCAGTGCAGTGCAAGGATGATTTGTACTCTTAACCTTGCAATAGTTGTTAATCACTGTGCTGTTACGTGTCAGGCATGTTGCTTACCATCAGGCACATGTCCTGCTCGTCTCGTCGCTTTGTACTATAGAAAACAAACAAACAAATGATCGCATACATGTACATATATAATGTTGCTAGGATTATCTTGTAAGTTGAATAATTATCACCATAAATTCACTATTAGTCTCGACATATTCGTTATGAAGTGCTCACGGTTCCGTTACCAATTACCATCTGATTTCTCGCACCCGTCGCTTTATCGGAGGACGTGTGAACGCCATGGGCCGCCTGACCCGCTACCACAGTTACTCTGTATACTCGGAAAACCTCTGCATTCCTCTTTAATTGCATCATTGATTGGCTGACGGCAGTCAGGGTTGCCAGAGTAATTCGCAAAAGCGCCGAATATTATCATGAGACATCTATGCCTACTGATTAAACAATACGGAATTTACATTTAAAAAAGTGTGTTATAATACACTCATGTGCGCGCGCTAGAAGACAATCCTTTTTTTTTAATTTTAGCCCCTACTAATTACATTATTTTTTACATATTTCTTGGATTAGAAGAAGTGGAAAACAGGGGGGTGTTGTGAACATTTTGAACCTAAGCCTAGTACTAGTCAGTCGGATTTCGTCTGTTGTGACTCATGGATGTATAAAAAAGTCGGACGTAGTCTCGCTAAAACAAAAACTGTGTCACTAGAGTCGGCCCCATTTGCACGTCTGCTTTGTCAGGTTGTCACTAATAAAGGCTGGCACGCACTCATATACACAAGTAGCGCATGTAATGACCCACTGATGTGTGCGTGTCAGCCTGTATGTGACAGCGCACACGTACATATTATGTGGCCGACTCGATGGACACAGTTTTTTTTGTTTTAGCGAGACTACGTTCGACTTTTTACACGTCCATGTTGTGACTATATGTATGTTTGTAATTGAAAGTGTAAAACAAGTTGATCTGGCTACGTGGCAACCCTGTCTGCGCCGTGTCGTGGTGATGTTTCCGCGAGGCCTTGACACCGTGTCATGTGTAAGTGGCGTTTGGCCCAAAAAGTTTGAGATTCGTCAGCGCGCGCTAAAATTGGCAATTCCGTAATTGATCACTCTCGTTTTTGTTTACGATAGATCTTTTTACTACAAGCTGTTCCACAATCTGATGGAATCTTCATCTCCTTAGAAGGATAAGATTTTTCTTCTTCTTTGTAATCCTTTATTTAAATAATATTACAAAATTACTGTTTTTTAACATAATTTAAAGTTATTGGACGAGCAAGACATACATACTCCTTATGAGAAACAGGCCAGCCCTTTACAGATCAGTGCTGTTTCATGTAGCACTGTATTGTACCGAGCTGGTCATCCAGATTTGTAATGTATAGGATGGTTAATATCTTCTACCTATAATTTCTCTGGAAATATTGCCTTTTAAACCAAAACCTTTTATGTAATATCTGGCAACTGGTGTCGTACTTGCTCCAGGCGGGGACTCTGTAAAGAATACTCCACTTACGAAACCATTTTTCATTGCAACAGATTATGTGGTATTATGTGTGTACAAGAGTACGTAAAATAACATCAGACACGTCTTATGAATAAGTAAAGAGCTAAGGAGTGAGACAAACGGTCACACGTCCGTATGTTGCGACTTACCCAACTGGTTCTATCAATAAACTGTAACTATACAATCTTCGTAACATAAACGTAGTGTAGGACGTCCTGAGACTAGATGGAGTGACGATATTCGAAAGGCAGCTGGTGGCGGTTGGAGAAGTAAGACCGAGGACCGGGCTGAGCATAGGGGAGGCCTATGTCCAGCAGTGGACGAATACAGGCTGATGATGATGGTGATGATACAATCTTCGACTCCTTTGACACAATAAAACATAACAGCGTGTCAGAAATTTCTGTGGAACGAAAAGATTAAAGGTGTGAAGATCAATGAGTCGAGATAAGTCCCGGGGGTCTACCGCCTCACTAAAATGGTCATAGCTTTCATATTGCTCTCTCTCTTCTTTACCCTTGAAAGTATAGAGACAGCTATAGCAAAACCAAAGGAGATTTAGTTAGGCGTTAGAAGGGTCTGAGACAAAACAAGACTCGATCAAGCTGTCTTGTTTATCTTCGATCTGGTATCCTTTGTCGGTGTGTCTTCTGGGAAAGCACCTCGGCGCTTCGTTATCTTGTGAAGGATTAAATCTTAAGACGTTGTAAATCAGGAAGATAAGGTGCTCCAAAGTTCCTTGGACACTGTTTTCTCACTCTCGTCACGGCACAGGTGATTTGTTATTTATAGGATCAATAAATCAAAATGTTTACTCTGCGATTGGAAGATTACGTAATATCTTAACTTTGCGTGTGGAACTTTAAAAATTGGAGGTGTTTATTCAAATTACACAATAAGTAAAATCGTTACGATTTACTTCTTACTATGGAATAAGGTCTGAAGTTCTTTATCTACCGTGATGACCAGATACAGGTTTTGTTACTTCAACTCTGCCATGTAGTGGTTCTTTTGCTATAATCTCTTTCCTACCACCTCGGGTTCACGGCAAACCAGAATTAGCTAGCTTGAGTTCTTTCTTTCTTTCTATCTTTGGATGATCCAGGGCACAGATTATCGAAGCTCCACTTAACTATAATTACCTATCGACATGCATCTATCGAATAAAGAAATAAATAATGCTAACCAAAAGCAAACTGTACCCTGTTTATGATGAAACTCCATCGTCAATGATTGAGATCTTAATATTTGATTCTCGTGAATTCTGCTCTGGTTTCGGCTGTCAACAGATCAACACCTTTCACTAACTGTTTTCCTCATGCCGGTTCATATTTTATCAACTGGTAGTTTATCTAATGTGATAATGAGTCCAACGACTCCGTATCTAGATCCATTTGAAATGTACAATAAAATACTTCAATGATGGCACCAAATGCTAGGTTATACTGGTGGAATGTGATAAGTCGAAACTTGCAATTGTGAAGAATCCGATAAAGAAATGACATCGCTTATTCCACAAAATGTCTGGAACAACAGATATTTATCAAGTATTTCATGATACAACTGATGTCAGTCATAATATAAACTTTTCTTCACTTCGTTATGTACCTCATCGTGTTGGGTGATTCGTCTATACACTATATATTGCTAGTTATGCGACTTGGAAATCACTAAATGTAAATAAAATGTTAATTATGATGTGTTGATTCAGGTAATGTACTTACTAAGTATGTATTTAAGTTCATTCAAATATGTTTACCTTTATACGTGGGAAGCAATCAAACATACACACTTAAAAAACCCACAAAGTTTCGCCTCTTATTAGTGTAATTAGTAATATTAGAGATAAATCCGTTTGATGTATGATTTGTGTAATAAGTATTTCCCTGTGTCAGTATCACCACATAGACGTTATCCAACCTTACTTGAATAAATACTAAAGCCACATTGCGAGCCTCTCATATGAGCGACCCAACAATTGTTGCAACTCCACCAGAAAAGCGAATATCTTTCTAAAGCTCGCCGAAATGTTAATCTAGCCTACTAACAAAGCTTTTGCATCACTGTATTATTAGCAAATAAAAATGCCGCCATTTTGCAACGTTACTCAAGCGTAGGCACATCATTTTGGCTAGGAAACCATTAATTAGAATAACGAAATAGCGCAGTTTTTGCTTGCACCCACACCGTTTCGCGGTATCAAGTGATCTGCGGTTGCGACAGTTGCGCGCGCGCATCATTACGCGTGCATGATACAGGCTTAGATGTCCTTAGAACAAGTAGGACTCTACTTGTTCTAAGGACATCTGAGTTTCTGTGACCTGAATTATTGATGTTCGTTTGTTTGTACCAAATTTTTGCGACATGGAATCTTCCACCAGCACCAATGTTTCGGGTCTTATAAATCTAAGATCATTTTACCAAACGAATACTTTTTTTACTTAGAAAAGGGACCATTCCCTTTGGCCATTTTATGGTAATTAGCTTCAAGTGGCTTCTACATCCTACCGGGTAAACGAAGAACGTAGAGTGAATAATATAAGAATAAGTCGTAACGTATTTTTCACTCTCCTCTCTCCTGCTCCCAACCTCCATTTATATTCCTTCGGGAATCCTCAACTTGATTCCGATTGAAACTGAAATTCGGGAACAATGAAATTGGTACAGATATAATATTTTTGCGTCGCCGACTCCTTTGTTTCTCAAACC
>JADLOZ010000145.1:0-25000 GCA_017562165.1 Ectropis grisescens
ATGGGAAAATAAGGGATACGTATTTAATGTTTCTGTTATTAAATTACATATTTGATAATCGACAAAGATATAGATTATTGTCAAACGTTCCGAAGTGCTTGTAAAGAGTTTACATATATTACGTTGGCACAAACGCTTTACACCGAAAGCATGGGTAGCATCTATCTTGCCTTGTCGCTCTTGTGGAAGTGCTTTTGTCGCGACATGTCACTTTGTTGCCATAGAAAGCACGTCATCTGCTTACGATTGACACAAAGAAACCGAGGGGGAAAATCTAACTCTATAC
Source organism: Ectropis grisescens (assembly GCA_017562165.1). Taxonomy (NCBI): domain Eukaryota; kingdom Metazoa; phylum Arthropoda; class Insecta; order Lepidoptera; family Geometridae; genus Ectropis; species Ectropis grisescens. Next base: position 287 of record JADLOZ010000145.1, read on the forward strand.
GTAGTATATGCAAACTCTTTGGGTGCTTGTAACGTCACGTCTCCGTAAAATTCGTACACTGAATAGTCTAAGATCCCGCTATGCAACGACCTTCACCGAGCTGTTTATTGGATGAAAAGTGTTTTATATGTAATTTAATATGTCAACAAATATATTGCAAATGGGTTGCCTAAAAAATTTCAGTCCAGAATATAATATAAATTATTTTTTTAAATATTTCAGTAAAATTGATAAAATTTTAGAAAAAAGTGTATTACATAACTTATTATTTTGGCTTTTTACTCAATGCTTACGAAATACCGGGTGTAAAAACGGGATGGAAGTTTGTATGAAAGATTTAAAATAAATGTCCTACTAAATTAGTAGGACTTTTATTTTTATTTGATGACCGATTACATATTTTAATACGTAGTAATTAATATTATAAATGCGTAAGTTTGGATGTTTGTAGCTCAATCACGTCGCAACGGCTGAACGGATCGGATTTCAATTTGGAACATATGTCGTAATTTATTTAATATGGAATAGTTCGAATGTGCTATTTTTCAGCGCGTGAAAAATTCTGCTAAGTGTGCTAGAGTGATCTGCTAGAAATATTTAAAAATAAACTAGGCAGTGCCGCGCGGCTTCACCCGCGCCTAGTTCTCTTTCCCGTTATTTTCTCACGATCAAAAGTATATGCCTGTGTTATTCCAGACTGAAATCTATCTGTGTTCCAAATTTCAACCCGATCCGTTTAGGCGTTCTATCGTGATTGAGCAACAACCATCCCAACAACTAAACATCTAAACTTTCGCATTTATAATTACTAGTAAGATAAGCAACAGTATAAACACACCATAGTAACGTTATTTTGTTGCGTTTGTGCGCCTGCCAAGATCAAGGACGAGGTAGAATTGGAAATTATGCACGCATCGTAAAACCGCGTGTTGTAAATGCATTGGAATAACTAGTAGGTAGGTACATTTAGCACGCGTCGAATTACTCTGCAGACCTTGCTATGGTTACAAATTAATTTAAGATTAATATATTCGATTTATTGCAAACTAGCCGCGCCCCGCGTTTTTGCCCGTGTAGTTCCCGCTCCTGTTATTTTTTTGGATAAAAAGTAGACTATGTATTATTCCAGACTATAATCTGTGTTCCTAATTTCAGCCTGACCCGTTCATCCGTTACGATGTGATTGAGCAGTAAACATTGATATTTTTAATATTAGTTAATAAGCTAATACAAAATTGACGCAAGATCTATGAAAATGGGAACATAATTAATTAAAATACATGCAGACATTCCCTCGTGCTTTATAGCCTAGTGCAAAAGAGGAACATTTAAAACAACAATTGTTTTCACTTTTACAATATTGTTAAGTGCTACTATTTACGCGTTTTACGGGTAATCATTTTGATATATGTTTTGATTGTGTTTATAAACAGATGTTTAATGAGAAATTCAAAATTACAAGCATCCTTACTATGGTTATTTAGTGCAGTTGGAAAAACAAGATAAAAGATAGCATGATAGTACCTACAGATTAACTTATCAAACACACGCGGATAAGAGGTTTATAATAGCAGAGTGTGAATGTTTACACTTACAGAGAGAAATGCTCCTCCCACACAGGATTGAGTGTCGTCTGTTTTACTGATGAATTATATCTTTGCGATGTATTTGACATCATGTATATTGTGACGAAAGGATCGCTTAGTCCGTTCGGGTCTTTAGGAACTAGATCCTTCGCTTCCACTATTTCCACGTTTAACATCAATTCTGGAGGCTCCTTAGCCTCCGCTTTGGTCAGCAATTGCTTGTGCTTGTCATTAGCAATCTTGAAAGCTTCTTGAACGTGAGACAACATCGCCAGCTGCCCCACTTCACAGCCTCCGTCACAGCCCCCCACATTGTGTAATATTTCGTATAATACCTCCAGGTAAAGTTCATCGATCTGCAATGAGGTAAAACAATGAACACAATTGAATAGCTCCTCATTTTATCGCTAGTATTTATGGTAATTTGATGACTAATCCTTCTAGACATCTAGACTATCTTGATATATAAATGCTAGACACGCGTCATTTGAGGCAGGTCGTCCTACATCTTTGTTAGAATTGAAAAAACTGTTTACGTCTCCTGCGATGACACACGATGATAAATCGCTTATTTTAAAATTTTCCTACAATGCTCTAATATTTTAAATAATTCAATCATCGTAAAATAACACCACAAATAACACAGTTTAAGCAACAAAGAAAACAAAGTAGAAGCAAGGACGTTTAAAACCAGAAATATAAGTGTACGAACCGAGGAATCATAATAATATCTCAGTTTCATAAACCAGCAGAGCGTACCGACTTTCAACAATCCCAGTCTGCTGTGCAGTTGAACCTAACCGGGAATGAATCATGAATGGTCACCACCGGAACAGCAAGGGCAAGCGACCAAATTTTATTGGCATGTAACTAGGAAACTACACCATCGCACCGCCAACCTACCCCTATCTGCCGGGTTACCGTGGGAAACTATTGATCTGATCGAAAGCTAACAACTAGTGTTTTGGATTTTACGCGTCGTTGGTTACGAACACACGAGCTTGTTTTCCAAGATCAAGAAACTAAATGAGCCTATACATCCCGCAAACCCTGAGAACTTGTTTCCGTCGCGGTTTACTATGAATCATTTCAGCAATAATTACGCTGGTGGTAAAGTCCCATGAGAATGAAAGCTCGCTCAGATGAAAAAAAGGAATTAAGTCTACGGTTTTCCCCTTTAAGATATTCTCGTCGGCACTTATCCCTATTAGTTTGATTGTTTTTTTTTAATAATTGGGTAATTTAACCAGTTTTGGTACTTTTTGTCATAATTCTGACATCGTAATTAATTTGATTACAACACATTGTATTACGTACTTCAGTACTTGACTGATTTAATTATTCATAAATGATACATGATGTCAAATGCACTGATCAAATTAATGAAACTACAAAAGTATTAATTTTGACCTTGACGAAATGTTTCACTTATAAATAATAATAATTAGGTACTAGTGGTCGTCAAGAACACTAAATTTGACTATAAATCAAAATTAATCTATTCTCAGTTTGACCACAAAACTTTGACTTAGAAACTCAAAACAAAAAAGTTTTATGCGTGTGTGTTAAGTAGGCCTCTTAGTGCCCCACATCCCCTGCATGGCAGAATATTGATTAGATGTAGGTATTTTAAAAGCATTTGTTTTTAAACTTTAGCATTTTGAAAAAGAGTTCTCTATATAAACCATAAGTTTGCGAAACTTCATACTCCTCTGTTCAAGCAATGTTTTGTAAAAAAGGCACAAATTTTTACTTCGCGTATTAATGTAATAGCGATCCGTCCCAGTTTCGCCCGTGTACATAATTTGTACTTATATCACTCGGATATAATATACATATCCAACGGTGAAAGAATTTATGAAATCGGCCCAGTAGTTCCTGAGATTAGCGCGTCCAAACAAAAACCTTTTCAACTTTATAATATTAGTACATACCTATAATTATATATAATATAATTATTATGAAGGGCTAATTGCTTATACATATTTTTTAAAAGTTATCTAATCTGTTTGACTTTCATTTCATTACATTTCGAAGCTTACGATTTCCATTACAAAACCGGTCCATAAACCAAAACCATTAACTTTGGAGTCAATATTTCGTATATACTGAATGAAGAAAAACATCTAAAGAATTGATTAAAAATAAACGACCGTCTAGTTCTTAAACTATTCTCACGATATAATTAACTAAGAAACCTTGACACAGAGCAAAAGACTACATCTCAAAATAAAGTAACAGTTACGATACGCACGGTCATAGATTGTATCAGCATGCTGGTCTGTCGCTCTAACAACTCCTTCTTGACACCCCTGAACTTAGTCCTTATGGTCCCTGTCCCATTCATGTTGTCAAACAGCAAACAGAACACACAACACAAGCTGAAAAATTATCAGCGCACAGCACTACCACTGCAAGCCAGTCTATCCCATGATTCAAAACTCGATCGGCTTCCACAGAAATGGATTTAAAACCGAATACTGAATCTGAATAGTATGGAAGCTACCGGTGCACTGGCAAGTCCGGCCGGGACTCGGGTATGAACCACCACTGCCGCCAAATTCTATTTTTGCAAAGCGCCGCCAACGAAGACGAACGCAACTCGACAACTAAATAAAAAAAAAGATTTGTCCAAAATATTTTTCACACACCTCAGACGTCTTCACAGCCGTTTTTAGAATGCTATTCAACCGCTTCCTGGAGATGCTTCAAGTTTACGAGTCGAATCTTACGCAGACTTCCTCCTAATAGGAGAAATGAAAGTTACACCTTTAGATACAAACGTAGCGCGTTGTTAAAAACTAAATTATGTTACACCGGCAATTTTATATCACATATTTTACATTAATTACAGTAGTGAAATGCTAAAAGAAACGGACTGTCGTCAAGACGAAACTGAAGAAGCGCTACGTCATTTCGAAAATTGCATCAAAATTGCACTGCACTCGTCTCTTGAAGATATAAAATGAGGTTTATTTCTTTAGCTAGTTTTTTTTTTTTTTTTCAATCCTTGTTCCTCATTCTACTCAGAACTTTACATTGGTTTGTACTCCGCGGAAGAATCTTACTAGTAATAAATACGAAAGTTTGATTTTTCTAACTTAATCACGTCGGAACAACTGAACGGATCGGGTTGAAATTCGGAACATAGAGTATATATATCTAAATAACACGAAAGTTACCTTTTATCGCGGGAAAATTACGGGAATAGCAACTGCGTATGGTACCTACAGGTATGCGTGTACACCACGGGGCGATGATAGCACCTAACTGATAAACTTGCTGTGGTACTTCCACTGGTGATGGTGGTTGGTTAACATAAAGCACATCCAATTCAGGAACTAAGAAATGGATCAGCTAAATGGCAGTCATCAGTATCGACGTCAGTGTCCAGTATTGCTTTAATTATGTATCGTCACTGAAGGTTCTACACATTTTATGGACAAATAAATAAATATTGATGGGCAATTAAGTATCTTGTCACCAATGGAACAAGTTTTCCATGTTGGCATAAACATACGGCAAAGTATAATAGTCAAATCGAGAGTGAATCTGTTTCTTCTCAGTAAATCTGTGAGCTCTATCTTAGACCGCATCACCACTTTACATCAGGCGAGATGAGTGCTATACGGAAGCCTGTCTTAGATGAAAAGAAAACTAATAGATGGATAAGAAGATAGAATTTATTGATACACTAATAAAAAATTATGTACAAAAAGAATGGATCATAAAGTTATAAAAATTAGTGCCATCTCTTCCACAGTCTTAGGAAGAACATTGTGTGGAAAAATTGAGAGACGGTGTGTGTAAAGTAATCGGAAAAGAACGTTAAATATTGAATTAATTTCAATGGGATAATACACGCTACCTACTACTAGTGACAGTAATAATAACAATAGTAGGTACCTATTAGTAGGTAGGACTCTTTTATGTAAACCGTTTTGTCGATATAGGCAGTTATGTAGAAATATGACTCTATCGCTCCAGGCATAGACTACAGTCCAAGCTCATGAAGTCATTCATTCACAATCAGACCAACCACATTTATGTCAGGAATCCAAGCTTTATTACATAATTAATTTCTTTCCCCATAGATAACCTTCATATAAATCCATCTTGAATCGACAGAATGGCCAATAAAGCAGTACATTAAAACAAGTTTTATTCGCGGGCAGACATATAAAGGTCCATAAAGAATAAAAGCACTCGAAACGGAATCATGGCGGTAGTAGGTCATGTTTGTTTTTCCTATTACAAAACTAGCTTCTATTGATTGTGAAAATGTAAAGTGCACTAAGTGCACTACTTCTTACTGTGTTTATGATGGAAGACAGGAAAGGGCCGCTAATAGCCATGACGACTCATTTTTTGATTTAATGTGCTAAAAGGCTACTCAATAACTGAAGCATAGGTGAAAGAATTACTTTGTTATCTTAAAAGCTTCCCGTAATATTACGATTTTAAAATCTCAATTTTTGACTGTCCCAAAAACGCTTCATACAAAAACACTACAGAAGCGTGACGTCACTGTGCCGTATTTTCAACGCGTCGCGCGTAAAGTTTGTATGGTAGCTATAATATTGCGTTTAGGAAACTGGTTTCACAACATCAGCCACTTGAAATTGAATGGGTTATCCAATGGTAAATACATTTTCTAATAATTTCGTACTTTTAAAATGGACTTGCCCTTCCAACTTTGAACGATCATGAAGTAAGTTAAACTAAAAATTATTAAAATTAAGATTGGTACATATTTCATTCTATCTAAATACTGTCATTATATCAAATAATTTAATATAATTGCAGGACCTGTCGTCATGCCTATTATAATCACTTTACCTTCATTTCTACTCAAAACTCAACGGAAGCACCACACGCAACCACTTCTTCATTAAAGTCTGTATTTAGAGAATGTTTATTATAATTTTAAGTGGTTTAGCACGAAGCTATGTAAAGCCAAGGTTCTTCAGTAAACCAAAGCAACAGGCCAGCGATGAATGTTTTATTTATTTTATCAACCACGTGCGTTTATATTCGCCAGGAACGGAAGTTACTCTGTTAGTTACAGGCGCTATAACCCATTTGCGAAGATACACAATCTTATAAATACAAATCAAGTAGGTAAGATTAAGTGGCTGATACTTAATATTACCTACTGTTTTCTTATAAACCACTTCACTATTATCATCTATTTAATGATACTTGTAGCCTGTTATTCAAGATACAGGATGCAAGACAGTGGTAGTAGAACTACGAATAACACTGAAATTGTACCTATCGGAATTCGTATTCAATAAATAAATATATGGGTGGACACTTCACTCACAATCACAACACCATCTGACCCAAAACTAAGCAAAGCTTGTACTATAGAAGCCAGATAGCTGATATAATACTTGTACCTATATTTTTAAATCTACACACACTCAAAAATATGGCGTAGGCCGTATCTAGATTGCACCTACTCGACTCGCTCACATAAATCTAGCTAGATAATTGAGAAGTCTGTGCAGTATCATTAGGACTCCGTAAGCTAACCAACACCACACCAATTAATTTTATTTCCAACGAAACATTTATGTTTATCTCAATCGCGATAGAGAAGCCATTTTCTGCCTTCCATTTTTATCTAGGGGGAATGACATTGGATATCAACAAATTTTTCTCGACGACGGTCATTCAGAATAACCTTGACGCGCAAGTTGACAAAGTGGGCAGGGAAAAGTAAAAGAGTTACTGGCAGAATGCCACAAAGAATACCAGCCACGAACTGCGCTTGCTCCCAAACATCGATGCAACGTCATACTTGTACCTCGGCCTCGAGGTATTGAATAATTGTGTCGCCGACTCCGCTCAGGATTCCTTTGTTTCTTATAACCACTTACGTAGGGAGAATAATAATCAACTCGTAAGTATATCTGACCGCACACACACACTTAACATTTTCGAAGTGTCCCCTTGGAATAGTGCCCATGAAACTGTTAAATAATGTCGATGCAACGCGCAACTTCCCACCAGATTCATTTTTGCCGCTGACCTACTTTCCTTAAAATAGGATTAGCGCAATGTCTAGTTCAAATGGCAAAATAGCAGGAGTTTACAACTACGTAGGCACATAAAAATAACAATGATAGGTATGCGCCAACGGGCCCTTCTGACGATGGATAATAGGTTTCAATTGAACGCGATGAAATGTTGATCGTTCCCTACATTGCCTTTCCGCCTGAGAATAATTTGAAGCTATTAGACCGGTGTTTTAAGCCCAATACAGAAGAGGTACTTTCAAGGCACGTTACACAAGTTTTTTGATTATTTTATGAAATTAAGTGAATACTATCAACTGTTTTTTTATAGTGCCTATAGTGGTAAGCAATACGCCTGTACCTACATAACACCATAGTATCACGCAGGTATTGGAACATGAAGAGTCAAAATCATTGCAAATCAGTACAATTCGCTCGTCACGCGAAATATAAGATGTTTTATGTCTATGGCCTGTAATTTCTCTGGATGCATTGCCTTTCAAACTGGAACACAGCTATGTTTACACGTTACAGCTTGGCAGCATAATAACTGACAAAATCTTGTTTACACTTAATTTAACCCTGTATTGATTATGAATCTTACCTACTATTATGAGATAAATAGGTATCTAATTTAAGCTGGTTTTACCCGAAAACAGTTAGGTACTACCTACCTATAACATTGCTGGTGGCATCAGCGGCACCTATCAAATATGATACAGGAAATCTAGGTTTATAGACCCGTACCAATTGCGAGTTAAATCGTGCTGATTTAACCACCCATAAACGAAAAAATCTAAGGTGCGTGACGTAAACTGTCGTAATAGCTCGATCGTAAAGGCATAGTAAAATGGTAATAAATAACTCACATTCCAACCGACAGCTTCTATGTAGCGGTCTACACCTTTTTCTTGTTCATCAGGTTCTGAATCTGTATCAAGAAGAGTCTCGTTTCCACTATCGGAGTCCCTGGTAACGCTACGGCTTTCGGCTTGAAGTTCTGTCCCCACTTTCTGCTCGCCTTCTTGTTCTTCAATCTCCTTCAAAGGTGCCAAAGGTGTAGACTCTTCTAAGGCCGCCTTCAATGATGCTTGCTTTAGTATCGATCCGAATTTCTCGAAAAATCCATTGTCGATCTCTTGTACTCTGTTGAAGAAATGGTTTCGATTAGAAACTAATAATTGTATACTTATTTCATTTATTATGATCTTTATGTTTGCTTAGTTTGGGGTCAGTTGGTGTTGTGTGTGAATTGTCCACCAATATTTATTTATATTTATTTACGATTGATTTGATATTCAAAATCTAATTCTAAAGCGTGGTCCGTTTTTGCGGGTGTAGGTTTTAAAATCACCAGTAGAAATAGTAGAATAAATAGAGTAAAAAGACTTTATCCGTATTACTTTAGCGTAGATGACGTTCCAGTTGTTTTCCTGCGTTAAAAAATAGTTTATAAATACCTAATAGTCTATGTAGGTACTAGTATTAGATACTTTTTAGACTATTTATGTAACGTTTACGAATTTGGAGGGGGATGATGTCCCATGTGATTTGAAAAACATTTTGTGAACTGGGTCATTGAGCACAACTCACCTGATGGAAAGCAGCGATGTGGACAAGTTAGAGCACGCAAGACCATGGAGAACCTATTCACTCTAGTCTTACAAAGTCCCATAAACCTAAACCCGTAATATAATAAATATTTGCGACGATCTTCATACAACAAGCAAATTGCACATCAATAACAATCAAAAACTTGTAGCAAATGTAGGGTAAAAGAGGGTAATGGGGGTCACTTAAGCGAGAACTCAAATATTTTTTTTATTAAAAAGAAAGTATTTATTTCAACAGTCTTTAAACATAATTTCCTTATTGAACAATCATTAGAGATTAATTTCAGTCACTTTAGCAATCAATTTTGGAAATTATAAAAGTTAAAAAAAAAAACAGATTTGACTCCTATTACACCGACGTAGGGGTAATGGTGATCACCCTGGGGGCAATCGGAGTCAAATAAAATTTAACATACAGCGCAAACGTAACCTTCAGCTGACTCCCATCCAGTGCACTCCGCGTGAGCCCACAGCCCACACGAGATACACCTGCACCACATCTCATTGTTTCTTCCGAATTCGTCGCATACTAGGCATCTGTTTCAAGCATCTTCTGCATCATAACCCTCATCCTCCTGGCATAAGTCGTCAGTACCAATATCTGATACAGAAGTTTCGTTCTGTTCTTGTAATACTTGGGCGCTTTGCCTTTTCAGGACCCTTCTTCTGTACTTTAGTCTTTTTTCCTTGTCCTTTGCCTTTCCATGTATTCTCTTTTCCTTTAACTCCTTTTATCTAAATGTTATTATTTTCATTTTCTAGCAGATTTTCTTTGAGTGGCGTTAAAGTTAAAATTATAGCGTGTTGCTTCTTTCGGCCCTGTCTTGTTTTAATAACAGATGCTTTCTCTGAGATTTTTATTATTTCATCCAATATAGTAACTACATTGGTTTCATGCAATGACTTGCGGGTAATGGGAGTCACCTGACTCTCATTTCCCACAACTACGCTAATGAGTATAAAATAAAAAATAAAATAATCTTTAACACACGGATACAATCTGAACTGCACATCACAATTTGGAACATCTAACTAATTAAGGGTAATTGTCATAGTCGCATACTGCAAGATATTCGGCCCTTACCTTCTAATTTGCATTAACGTAAAATTACATCAACGGAGCACAAAAACAAAACACGGTCGTTTCTCAGTGGCGCATGGGTTGACTAGCGCGAGCCGTTCGTGGCTGCGCGGGGGCCCAAAGTGGGACCTGAGGACGCTGTTTACGCGTCGGTCTCATGTAGTGTTTCGTGTTTGTGAGGGTGACTCCCATTGCCCGCTGACTCCCATTACCCTACTCTCCCCTACTGAACTCTCCTAAACAATGTTTTTTTTTTAAGTCATGACACTAAACATAGCACTTTATTATATTATACCATATTTATGGTCAATACCTACCCTTCTAAGAATACATCTATTGAAACATAATGTTCTAGGAAATAAGTGTTTTCTTGACTACATAGTATGAAATTGTGGTTTTAAACAAAGTAGACTTATTTACTCAGTAGTTGAAATTATAAGACAGATTGTACTGGAACAAATTAAGTGGGGAATAATTGATGTTGAATAATAATTAAATGAAAACTAATATACATATAAACTCTAAAAACAAAATGGAAAAGAAAAATAAAAAACGAATCTCCGAATAACACCTTATGCTCCTGGGGCAAAAGTGCCCATGATACTCGCCGCGTTCCCACGCTGAATGGCAATGGCCAACCTTTGCGCCAGGAATGCAAAAATGTAATTGAACTCCCTTTTTTACATGGAGGAACACATTGGTACTCTTCCAAAAATAGTAGTAGTAGTACCTAATAGTAGTTTCGAGACAACACTGTAGTCAAGAAAAACCCCCTTTTAAAAATCAATTTACTTCTTACAGCATAAGCAATTCAAATTATTAGCATTGTTTAATGCATTGCATGCATTCTCACAAGTGGCTCTGAAGTTGTCTTTCGGCTAGTATAAACATTCTGTAAGACCATGTACATAGGAGAACTCTGTGAAATCTCAAAAAAAAGTGAAAGATTCCTTAAGACTTATTTCTAAAGTTTCAGCCAGATGCTAGCTAATGTTATTTGTAATTTACCTATTGAATTATTATGTTGAACTGCTCCTGGCAATTTGTCGGCTCCGTAGGTATTTTGGAAAAGTATAGTAAGTTAATGCTATGAATATTATAAGTACCATAGTTTGTATATTTATATGCAATCTCTATATATATATATATATATATATCTATAAATGTTATGTTGGTTTGTGTACACTTCAAAAACTCAAAACGCTCTGCACCGATCGAGCAGAAATTTTAGAATGATATATAATCCGCATCAAGGATTGTTTTACATAATTTTTGCATTACAATGTGCCACAGCGAAGCGTGGCAGGGTGCAGCTTGTATGTTATATATTATGTGGATAGTTCAAAACAGTTGAACAGAATAGGTTGAAATGTGAAAAACAAATAGTTTAAATGGAAAAGGAACATAATTTGCAGGTCAACCCACAGGGTACTGCTAGTGAGGTAAAAATAGTATTGAAATAAGTATAATATCTCAATATTTATTTATCTCACTATTTATACTTATTTATCGCACTATTTATATTTATTTATCTCACTATGATTTCGGCAACTACGTTCACTTTCAAGGTTTGGCCAGATGTAAGATAATGATTCTGGACAGGACTGGTCTTATGCAATACAAAGAAATTGGATAACAGGTTTATTAAATTAACAAACTATAAAATAAAATATCTAATTACAACATGTTTAACATTGCACAATATTGAAAATTGTATACTACAAAGCTACTGCAGTTTTTACACATAGTTTTTATGTATAATTTTATTTGAATTTTCTAATAATTATAAATACGATCACATTGCACTGGAAGACTGGAATGAGTTCTTAACTTATTTGCACAAAAAATGCTTCAAAAACAAAATGTATTTGTATCAACTACAAGATACTGAGACACATTTTAGAATATTTTTTTTAACTTAAATGAAATGCATTGAATATAAAATTATCAAACTTTGTTTAAATGCCACTTATAACTAACTAAAAACTTACAAATCTAATATGGCTGTGATTAAATGCTCAATTATTTGTTGATATGGTAGAAAATTTGGTTCATTTATCCAAAGCTGACATAAGAGTATATTTGAGATCAGTGTATTCTTCAGCACCGTGCATGCTTCCTTCCCGGCCAATACCTGATTCTTTAATGCCTCCAAATGGTGGTTCAGCAGCCGATATTATGCCATCGTTTATAGCAACCATACCAAACTGCAATTGTCGGGACATTCTAAATGCCTGACCCAGTTCTTTAGTAAATACATATGAGGCAAGACCACTCCTTGTTTCATTGGCAATTTTTAGAGCCTCTTCTTCAGTTTTGAACTTATAGCATGCTGCTACCGGACCAAATACCTCTTCCGAGTACAGCCTCATATCTTTATTCATATTCACCAGTAAAGTAGACTCGTAATACTTGTCTCCCAAGCTGGTGTTGATTTTGCCACCAATGACAGTCTTTGCACCTTTAGAGACTGCATCATTGACAATGTCAGAGACTTTCGTGGCTTGCTGAATGTTGACAAGCGGGCCACATGTGACACCCTGTTTCGTCCCTGGCCCAAGAATACACTTTTGTGCAATTCGCTCCTTGAAACCTTTTACAAACTTGTCATGGATATCTTCGTGAAGTAAAAATCTGTTAGCTCCAATACATGCTTGACCATTGTTTCTGAATTTAGCTAACATAGCTTGATCAAGTGCATGTTCTATGTCAGCACTGGGAAAAACTATAAATGGAGCGTTTCCTCCAAGCTCTAATGCAACTTTTTTGATTCCTTTAGCTGCCATTCCATACAATAATTTTCCAACATGAGTTGAACCAGTGAACGATATGATCCCTACAATATCATCTTCACACATAACTTTCCCCACTGCAGGAGCATTTTTTCTGCTTGTTGTCACTACATTGATAACACCTTTAGGGACTCCCGCTTGTTCGGCAAGCTCAGCTGCAGCTAACGCAGAGAGCGGAGTATCTTCCGAAGGCTTAATAACACAGGTGCAACCAGCCGCCATCAAAGCACCAACCTTGCGAGTGATCATTGCAAATGGAAAGTTCCATGGAGTGATAACTGATACAACTCCAATAGGTTGGCGAGTAACTAAAATCTGCTTGTTAGGCCACGGGCTTTGTACTATCTCACCGTTGATGTGACGAGCAGAATCAGCAAACCACTCCAGGAATGCATTACCGTATGCAACTTCGCCTTTAGCTTCAGCAAGGGGTTTTCCTGATTCAGCTGTGATGATTTCGGCGAGCTGGTCTGTATTTTTCTGACACAGATCGAACCATTTTCGTAGTATATTAGCGCGCTCTTTAGCAGTGGTGTCCTTCCAAGTATTGAAAGCTTCCGATGCCGCAGTGAGAGCAATTTTAGCATCGCTCGCGTCCATATCCGGTACTTCTGTTATTACTTTATCGTCTGCAGGGTTAAGCACTGGGAATGAGGCAGAGCTGCCCGCTTTCACCCATCCGCCGGCGATGTAGGCTTGATCCTTCAATAAATGCATTCTTCTAAGCTGGTTAATTAACACTAAGTGCCGAACTGCTCCAACCCGTAATATATCCATTTTATCTTGGGTGCGGGACTACCTATCTCGCTCGATAGATTGCGGCGTTATAACCTTGGAACTGATAGCAGGCTCTTATAAAGCGTTACACAGCGACTAATGTAACGTAAATAGCATGACAACACGGTATTTATTAAAATTGTATTTAGTCAGGCGCGGACACAAAAACTGGTGTTTATAATCGAATTCTTTTATTGATATTCATCAAAAAACTAAGTGACTTGGGATGTGCGATAAATATCGATTTCGTTGAGATTTCGATTTTAGTCTCAGAAGTATCGATATTTAGAAGTCGAAAATTGTAAAGATATCGCCATTTCGATATTTTAACATGCTATCGCGTTATTCTCTGCTCTTGATTACATATGAGTCGTTCACGAACGAACGAATCAAATAACCCGGGTCGCGAGAACCATAAGAACCATTGGATCAGTAAGCTTAAAATGATTCGTTCGTTCGATTACAAGATCAGGTTACGCGTGAAGTTAAGGTCGAATAAGCCGACGAACGGCCCGAATTTTATTTGACCGAACCATGAGTTATTTGTTATTATCGTTTATCTTATCTATTGTATGCTGTTTATTTGTTGGCGTCCGAAATGTTCATTTTTCATTTTAATCTATCTCCATTCATTATAGCTACATAACATAAACCAGTTTGCGTATTAACCCGTTGGCATCGGCTAGTGACAATCGTCACTGAAGGCGAAAGTACCGTTGGCATCGGCTAGTGACAATCGTCACCGTCCGATGTCAGTTGCGGTCCCAGCCGCTTTTAAACCTAATATTGTATAAGCGAAGGTGGATATTCCCATAACTTTTAATGGATATAAGACCTATTGAATGCCGCTTCATAATCAGACCAATAGCGTAGTATCAGTCGGAACGAAATTTTTCGGTACAGATCGAAGAAGTCGGTTAGTTTCCCGCCATTTCGCGCCGTCAGTGCGCGTCCCGGTTCTCGCGAGTGAGGGTGTATTTGTTTTGTGAATTTAAGTGATTTCAAATAAATAAGTGGTAAGTGGCTATTTATTATACGCTTTAGAAGTATTTTTCCAACCCTTTTTCATAATCACAATCGTATAATGTGTTATATATTTTGATACAACATCGAGTAAAAATATCTGGTACTTTCTGGTTCGCGGGCAAATTGACCGATCGTTTGGTTTTGCTTATCGTTTTTACTGGTTATTTTGTTTGGGACGTCTTAGAATATCTGTGTTTTAGTTGTAAAAATATCGTAAAATCCATTTTATTCGTCACCTTGGCCCGATATTCCTTATTTTGTCTAAAATTCATGAAAAGTACGGGACCGTCCAGAACTCACACACACAGACACGCCGGGAGCGCTCGAATGTGTGCGTGTCTAGGGTATCTAGCCAACTACAAGCTGCATACGGCTATGTAAACATTCTATGACGTCACGGAATTTTATCGCCGCGAAGTGTTTTTTTAGGTATTTTTGTCAGAGTATTTTCCGAGTTTTTTGTTTTATGGTATCCACGTTTTTTAGATTACCGAAAAGCATATTGTTTTGTCATTTTGAAAGATATATTTTATGCCAGAAAACATTGTTTATCATGTCAATAATTGTAGAATCAAAATCGTCGGATTTTATCACGAAAATTCTGTGATTCCTGACATTTTGCCTCATTGGGTATAGATTTTTTAATTATCGGTTCTAATATTATTTTATAAAATTCCTGAATATATTTTCTATCGACCAGTATATAAATATAAAGCCTACATACTAAAATCTTACCACACAAGAGTTTTGAAAGAACGGCCCTAACGCATGCAATTTCTGTTCATCGCCAATTTCTGGAGTATGATTCAGAGTACAAAATATCAAAATATTTGTATGAAAGCATATACATTTTAGATTTATTTTATAAGAAACATATAAAGCTTTGTATAAAAACATAAAAACGAATACATAAAACAATTCATTTTCAATACAAATACTCACTTTTTCAAAATTATAACTATTTTTCAACTTTGGGTACAACGAAAGGTCCGTGTAAATTGAAATAAAAATACAATACAAAACAAGTTTACATCGTCTTATAGCTTACTTCAATAGCTTTAAGATAAAGTAACTCAAACCAGCCTAAATATAACTAATCTATCACAAGATATAAAATAATCCGCAAGGAGCGAAGGCCGTGCGCTCGCGCTTACTATCGCCGATTCGCGCGTCAACGCGAATTTTCGCAATTTTCCGATTAACGATTTCAAAGGGTTAAAAATCTTACTAAGATCAAAAACAGAATTAAATGGTTGCCAAACGATCGTCATGAATCCCGAAACGTAATTCATAAACTGTTATTAGTTTATGTTTATGAACCAATGGTTTGATTGAACGGTGAACGAAACGAAAAGCAACGGAACGATTAGTTCTATTGACTAACATATGTAGCACTGGCTCAAAGATAACCAATGGTTCGTTTGAACGGGTCGAACGACCCGGGTCTTTTTATCTATGGTTCAGGTGCGATCCGGTTCTCTCAAATTGAACGAACGACACATTCTTACTCTTGATCACAAGACGAACAAACTATGAAAGAACAGTGACATAAAAAAGTACACGTAGACCGTTTATTATTATAGACTGGTCAATGATAAAAACAGTTTGTCAATGGTCCAAATCCAAAGTGAATCTACAATAATACCTTTTCAATTAAATTCCTTTTTTTTTTAAATCCTTTGTTTGGCTGTCCTTTGGAACTATGGAACCGTGTTCTTGGGTGTTCTTATCTTATCTGATGCTTAATAAGATGGCTATTATGTATCTAACTTGCGCAGTAACAACAACATCGTCGGAGAAATTGTTTTCGAAAGCGAGTCAGACTATATACCAGCAACAAACCCGCTTGAAAAGAAATTGATTACTAAAAAATAAATTGAGAAATGATACACTTTTCACTTTACCATTTTAGATTAATTTGTTTAATGTATTACTTAACTATTAAAATATTATTTTTGCCTCGTTGAATTCTGATTAAAATAAATGATAATATTCCTTAATTCTTAGAATATTTTTAGCATATAACTTACAGTCGACCATGATAAGCGATCAATATTATAAAATATCGGTATTGTGTTCCCGATATTTTCGAACACTCAATATTGGGCTATCGATATCAATATCGATAGCACTATTATATAAATATCTCTCATCCCTATGATTTGAAGTTCAACTCAACATCTGTTTTAGACATTGACAGTAAAACTTTATCTGACGTTGATTTGAGATGCTCAGGGATGCCAGCATATTAGATAAAAAGCTACATTAGGATTACTATGCAAAAAGTTCAGTGGTCAAACACAATATTATATTTTATTAGTTTAATCTTGTTTTTTTTGTAGTAAGTATAGAGAGACGACACGAGTATGACATGTGGCTTACAGTAAGCAAAATGCCTGTCACATAACAGCTCAGTGACACGCAGTTATTGGAACACGAAGAGTCTAAATAATTACCTAGCACTGCACTGCGCTTGTCACCCAGAGATCTAAGATATTATATCTCTAACCCCAGTAATTTATCAGGAAACATTGCCCTTAAACCGGAACACAGTAATGTATGCACATATATTACTTAGTAAGTACGTTCCTGGTAACTCAAGTGAGTGGTTTCATAGAAATCGACCAAGCCGTTTAACCTGTACAATAGACATTATTTATTAGGGAATTTGAATTACAACCAAACGAAAATAATAACCTTGTGCTAAATTAACATCACGAAATATGTCTATATAATTATTGTTATTTAATGATTGTAAATTTTGTTTTCAAGACATTTTAGTTAGACACACGGCAGAAGTGAAAACTGAAATAAGAAATACTTAACTATGTAAAGACTACTAAATAATTGGAATAAGTAAAAATAAAAAATATTTAGAAATTGAAAATTGGAATATACCTAGTAAGCACAGACACAAGAACAACATGCGGCTGAAAGTCTAATGTATCCATGGCCAAGAAAAATTAATCTTTAAATTTTTCGACGTGATAAGAGCTGCACGCACGAGAGTGTCCCTTTTCATTTGATTTGAGCATGCATGGATTCTTTGAGTATTTGCATGTTTCACTTTATACATGTTGACATATTTTTATTATATACATATTGTTTTTTTTTTATTTATTAAATACTTATAGACATTATTTGACGCTGCTCACACGACTGAACTGCAAGATCTACTACTCGAAGACCTTGGATTTAGACTACATATGAATATTATGTACTTATTAAACTCTAACACAACATCCTGCATCCTGAAACACAAGACTTTGGCGTAATTGTGCTCACCAAACATATCTCACATACATAACACAACCAAATAGAAGCAAAAAATAAATGGAGCATGAAGAATCGGATATCATACTTCTAAACAACACAACTGAATAAAAGCTAGAAACGAAAGGAAGACGAAGAAGAAGAAGAAGAAGACTTTAATCAGCTGAATATTCTAGCATTCACTCATTCTTTTTTCATTCTTTTTTCATTCTTTTTTCATTACACTGAAACAAATTGTTTTGCCAGACATAAGTATTGCATGCCTCTAGAAGAGGAGGCCAGGCTGTAAGGCTCAATTTTTAAAATATTTTGTATCATCTACCTGCAAACAGCAATAAAGATATTTGTATTTGTATTTGTGCAATCGAGAGCTCGGAATAGGCGCTAGAGAGACACGATCGGCTTAAATGCTTACGCTCAGGCGCGGTCCCAGTCTCGAGTTTTGGAGGGGGTCACCAGTACGTAGCCTCAGATGGGGGGAAGGGGTTGTCACCAGTGGAAATACAAAAAAACAAATAAAAAATACTTGACTAGTGGCGGCTCACGATTTGACCGGCTTAGTTCCCGTTCCCATTGTTTTCCAAAAATAGTCTATGTACTATTAGATATTTTTAATTGTCATAGATTTTTAGTTTACCGTATACGATTTTAGGGGAGGAAGGGGGGGGCATGTCCCCTGTGACCCCCCTTCCATTTTCGGGTAAACTCGGATGATCTAGATGGCCATGCTATGACCTCGCCCTCCGGTTTCACCTGCGTAGTTTCCAAAGTGAGCTATCAAATTCTGAGTTATTAGTTTTCACTTCTATCGGCAGTCCCTATCTATTGTACGTTTCTTGAGCGAGAAAATAGCCGATAGTTAGTCGTTTTCTCGTCGTTGGTGGGACAACTGCCTTAGACAGGTATGACTGGCTTTTTTTTTGAGAACTACATTTGATTGTGAAAATTCCTACAAAAATTAAAATTGGGATTGCGGTACAGAGTTACGCAGAAAAATGGGAGAAGACCAAAAACCACTGAAAGATTTTTCATACGACAACCTATGAAGTCACGATAAAAAATATTTGGTTGTAAAAGTAGATGTAAAATTAACGAAAGCAACCACGATAAAAATATGCATATCAAGACGACGACGACGCAGAAGTGATAACTTCGTTGGGAATTATATTTTTTATAATTGTGTAAGTACCTATAGTAACTAAAACTGTATTAAGTGGTATCTTGATGGATCGTATTAATTGGGCAAATGAGAAGTAAATCAGATACCAAAGTTTTTTTAATTATTTATCTCATCTTTTATTTAAGTATCTCTCTCACCCGGGTACACCCGGTAACCAGGAGTTCACCCGATTAAGCCTTTCCCCTCAGAGCGTAACGGGTCAACCTTATTTACTACAGCCCACGAAAAAATCCGTGCTCGGTGCGCCAGAAAAAGTCTTCATCTAAAAAATGTGCCGTTCCATATGAAGATGTTTTTCGAACTAATCATTGAATATTTTCGCGATTTCTAGATTGCCCAATAGTAAATATTGTTCGTGTTGACTAAACTTGTTTACCACTTCCATCTTTCGGCTTATTGCGTTTGAAGAGCACAAAAATGTAACAGAGTAAAGGGGACGAAATAATTTTGAAACATTCAGTTTAGTTCCTACTACATCTTATTTATAAAGACTAATGATCAAACCACGCGTTATCCAGTTCAATTTGACCGTAAGATTCGATCGAGATTTTACAAAAATCAAAGGTCAAGCTATACCGGAGTGTTTGTACCTATTTCGTTTATTTTTCATATGTTTCATCCTGAATACCGGCTCACTTCATCAGTTGGTTGATTCCACGTTGATTCATAAACCAAATGGTGCAAGCAAATCACAAAATTCTAAAAAGATTAAAATAGTTAGGAGGTACCAAATGTTTTGGTACATATTTGATATAAGTAAACAAAGTTTGTTTAAAAAAAAGGAAAAGGCCAACTTTGTTTTTGCTTTGAGGAAATAAAATATTTCGGAGAAATTCGGGTCAGAAAGATTTGAAAAGTATCAGGAGACCTGGTTCTTTATCTAACCTAATAAATGGAATTATCTAGGTCATTAGGTAGGCCACACAAATTATCTTGTACTTAAATGAATAATTTAGAAAATGTAGGCTAAAACATTTTGACATGTTTACCTGGCATCATGAATCTGTTCGTCCACAGACTTCTGCTTTTGTAATTTATCGTAAAAACCTTTCCACATAGATTCTTCATCCATTCTCACTGCACAATTGTTACACTGCTTATCAAATAGTTCACAAAAGGTTAACTGTATTATTCCAGTAAATTAAAGTAAATAAAATGTTTGTTCATTTGATTTAACACGTTACACGTCCAACCGTTGCCATCTGTTTAAAACACGATGCAGATACCCACAGTCATCAGTATGCACAATGAATCACTGGAAAGAAGTAATATTCCGTGTTAACCAATGACGTAAACTCTTGAGATTGAAGTTGAATGGCTTATGTGGGTACGGAAATAGCGTTATTCACTGAGGAGCTGAACGCAACCGAGATGGCTTCGAGATCGGAACTGAATTCGATCCGCTAGGGTCACTGACACACACCGGCTTTTCAGTATTGCGACGACAAAAGAATCAAGCTTGTATTTAAGCAAATTTGGTTGACCGGACTCATTATTTTTATCGCAAACACGTCTCGGTGCGTTTGTTTTGGTTCTGCGACTAGCGGCGAAGCAGGCTGACGTAATCCAAGGCTGATCGAAGGTGGCGGGAACGCTCTAACCACACACACAGGCCGTCAGCGCTGAGCAAACTAAATTATGTGCAGCAAAACACGTGCTTTTGTAATGGCACTTAATCACTTAACAAACATTTGGATAGTGTCACTGATAATTCTGCAGATCCGGTGTACGGTGCCAAAACTAGTTCACAACATCCAGAGTGGAGGAAATTGAATCCCGTCATATTCGATTAGCAGGTACAATAACTATCCTGGTCAACTTATTTATACTGACTAGTTCACTATAAACCATTTTGGAACTGAAACCTGTAGTCGCAGCGTCGTCGTCGTGTACTAGCGTAGCGTCGGGGCGGCGGAGGAGCAGTGGAGCGAGACTTGCGCGCTCGACACCATTTAAAAAGGGTGAAATCTTGCTAGTATGCGTGACCAACACGCGTAATAGCAACATGTATATAGCATTGCAACAGTTGACTCATTGTGCAAAATTAGTGATACTAAAATGATATAAGTGGAATAATAAGTTATAAGTTCGCTATGACTGAACTTTTAATAATGTAGACTGATGGGATGACCTAGATAGGTAAGAGTTTGATGGTAAACAACATGCCTTCTCATAGTGCTACTCAGGTATTTGAACATGTAGACTCCATAACATTACCTAGCACTTTACTGCGCTCGTCATCCAGCGATATAAGATGATTTATCTCATTTCCCTATAATTTCTCTGGAAACATTGCCGTTTATAGCGGAACATAATAATATTATTTGATCTCAACATTTAGCAGTAAAATAACTGGTAAAAGTGTGACAGGCAAAAAGTGTCCTACCACTACTTACAATTGAACTGCATATCAGCCAAAAGGCCTAAAAAAGTGTCAAACGATCGTCAAATCAAAATGTTTTACTGCCTAAAACTGTGTAGATACACTAGATGTTACAAAATGTTCGTTAGTGCAGGATTTTATATGAGTTCCTATTTTAACTGAGATTGTAGCAAAATAGGAACAACAAGAAACAAAAATAATTTGGGAAACTGTACCATAGCTTTAGATAAATATAATAATAATTAGTCATAGAAATACGTAAGTAACTGGGTACCTATACCATCCCTACAGATTTTAAACAGTACTACATACTGTAAGATCATGATAGCACAATAATGTGCTGTGATGATATGGACCATGGGAAAAACATACCACTTAAGACAACGTTAATAAGTCTGATGACAAGAACAAAGAGGTAGATAAATAGGTGTAGTCACACTGAATACAGTTTCGTGTTCAATGGGTAATAAGAAAAAAATAAGTAAATTGTCCAACTTTAAAAGCAAAAACAAAAAGCCTTTACAGCCCACAGGCAAAACGGTTTGCAGCATGACATCACCTGTATGCCACCCCGCTTTGTCTTTAGTCTGTCCTTATCTACTTGTGTTGATCAGAGAAAGCAAGACGATACTTGCCTATAGCAACTTAAGGAAGTTTTAGTGTGTTCTGATATTTTTTATCAAACGAGCCATCAATAGAAATCTATGCAGGCATGACCAAATCAGAATAGGTGAATTCTATGTAGGAGAACGTGTTATTGCGAATTTTCTTTGTAAACAAAACACGATATTATCTTATAACGCTTAGTATTGATTGTGATAGTTTGGTCCCATGCAATAAATAACAAAATGAACAAGAAAAATAGTTATTGTCAATATACCTACATACACAGTCTCGAAGAAGGCTTTGAGGCTTTATCACATACCTAACACTTACGATCCCAGTCATATCCAGATGAATAGGTACAAAATTAGTTCACAAATTTATGACTTTTTAATTTGGCTTCTGAAAGCGAAATCTCTCTCTGCTTTTTCCCAAATGCAAATTTCCAAAAGAAAATCATCGATATCTACTCGAAAATAAAAATATTATATTTTCTGTACTTCTTTCAGGTTCAAAAGAATAGGAATTTTTTGTTAGCTTCAGCAATCTTAGTACAGGCCTCATGAAAGAAAAGTACGAAGCATACATAATATTATTCACAGAATTCACAAGTCGACTCTGTTGAGTTGGCTATAACCTAGTTTACCAAAAGTCGATTCTCACATTTCGCAAGGTCTTACGCTGGGTAAGGGTCATTCGGCGTGCAAGTTCAAGGATCTTTGGAACAGACATGCGCATCAATATTAATTTGGTGATATTTGCCGTTCCATTAGCATACAATTCCCCGCCCTTTCGTCAACAATTTTTGATTACCTTCTACAAAGATTATTAACATTTTCCAACTAGGTAAACTGTAGGGGAAATACGAATACAATCATATCAGTAACGTCACTACATAATATAAAACAAAGTCGCTATGCTTAAATCTTTAAAACTAAGAAACGGATTTTGATGCGGTTCTTTTTAATAGATAGAGTGATTAAAGAGGAAGGTTTATATGTATAATAACATCCATTAAATAGTGGAGAAGTACTATTATTTTGGAGGTTTCTAATGTGATATCGTAAATAATTACATTTTTATTAGTACCTACTTATATTTAGTGTTATTGCACCCGTGCGAAGCCGGGGCGGGCGCTAGTATAAAATAATATGTAAAAGATTATTGTCCCGCCTGGAGATGTAGGTTCCTTGTATATCGGCTATAATAAACTAAATAAAAAATTCAGCCTGTTTTTAAAAAATTAAATCTATGAAACTCATCATCATTATTTCACACAGAAATACTTAACTGAAAGGTTAGAAAGATGGCATTGGTGAGATGAAGATCTTGGTATGATTAGGATATTGACAAAGATATTCTTCAGGAACATATATAGATAGAAGAACTCTTTATTGCACTTATAATAACAAAAATAAAAATAAATACAGATAAACCTAGGTAAATACAGATTTGGATTATCCTTGAGGTAAGCGACACAAGGACACAACTAACATCAGCATCACCGTTTTAGCGTTTAGGGCACAAAACATAACAAAGCAAACATTACAAGAAGGTGTGCTAAGACCGCATGGCAGAAGTGTTTTTTTTTTTGTAATCTCATATATTAAAAAACAGATAACAAAAGTTTATTTAATACAGTATTTCATACTATCTAAGAAAACTTAGGTGATTGAGACAAATCTAATGATATTTTAAAATCTATCCAGCCGCTTGGAAGATACGTGGGAATAAAGAAATTTACAAACATACAAGATACGCGCGATAAACATAACCCTTCTTTCAGTCGGTTAATAAATAAGAAACAAATCAGAAATTTAAAGGTGAAGAGCAGCTGTTGTCGTTTTCTTGCTCGGAGACACTCGGTGGTCCCGAATTCACCCAATCAAGCCTTTCACCTCAGAGCGTGACGGGACTGCCTCACTTACAGCCTACGAAAAAATTTACGGGCGGTGCGCCTAAAGAAATGTTCACTTCCCAGGACTCCTGGTGTTCGTAAAACTAATTTCATGGGAACTGCCGATAGAAATGAAAACTTATAGCTCAGGATTTGATAGCTTTAACTTTGGAAACTAGATACGCGGGTGAAACCGGAGGGCGTGGCCATGAGCAAGCGTGGCCATATAGAAATGCGTCAGCCCAATGGAAAATGGTAACGTATTTCTAGATGACCAATGGGAAATGCTGATGCATTTCTAGGTGGCCAATGGCCATGGTCCCGAGTTTACCCGAAGATTATCTTGAGAGATAGAGAGATACCGAACGAAGGGGATCGTTCGGGACCGACGCACATAAGTTTTATGAACTATCTTTTTTGTAAATAAATTTTATCTCATTTTATGTTTCCTAAAATTTGTCACAAATAAGTTCAATTAAC
>JADLOZ010000423.1:0-25000 GCA_017562165.1 Ectropis grisescens
TTTAAAATAATTTATAATAAATTTACAACGTAATATTAAATTATAATAATGTGATCATAAAATTAACATTAAACATTAATGTGTGATTAGTCTTAACATCCCTATTGGCAGTCCCTATAACTGCCAATTTTTTCTTCCTGCCATTTCATCGTAAACATTTTTTATTTATCGTAAACCTACACGATTTTTTTTCAATTAATTTCGTTTATTCGAACCATAAATTCGATAGACACTGGGTAACGTCATGTCAAAGAATCTGTGTACATAATAATATAAATACTGTCAAATGTGATTAAAGCAGATTTAAAGAGGTACCTCATAAATTATACGCAGCTATTAAAAATATTTTCCGTATTCAAAATAATGTGATTCACTGCGTTGTCGGCATTTATCGCATGCTGGAAGGCTCTTGTTGGTTATTCTTATTAGTTTTACTACTGGTAGCTTTTTTATACTGTGCTCTTACAAAGTCAGATGGGCTTAATCATTTGGCCCGAAAAGTTGGCATAGTACTGAATGACGTGACGTGGATCTCTCCAGGCAGTTGGCAAGACAACAAAAACAGAGGTAATTATAAGAAACTTTCCTCAACCGCCTGTTACGAACTAATGCCAGACTCCGCCATGCTACCCACACAGCTGTGTTCAAATGTAAACCTTATATCCTACGTTATAAATCAGAATTACGAATGACAATGTTATTACACTTAAACTTCACTTTGAATAGGTCATGGGTCGTATGAAAGATTTATAATATGTTATTTCCGACAAGGATTAAAAAAAATGTTTTGATGATTTTCCATATATTACATAGACAGGAAGTATAAGTTTTTATTGATAAAATACATTAACAAGACAGCCATAAGATATTGAAATAAACATTGGAAAATGAAATAAGAAAGAGATAAAATTAAGTAAATAATCCTATTACACTATTAATATTACAAATGACGAAGTCTTGTATGATGTTTGTTGCTCAATCACGTAACATCTGAACGGACCGGACTGAAATTTGGAACATAGGCTAATTTTTATCCTGATAAAAAAAATACGAGAATAGGAACTATGCAGGTCGAACCGCGGGCCACTACTATTATATAATATAAATTACTTTTAAACCGACTTCAAAAAATATCTTTAATTTGACGGTATACCGGATACGGATTATATACGGATTATATGGGTATTATATACGGTATGGATACGGATACGGATTTTTTGTATATCTGTTACGCAATAGGTCGACTAATGGTGAATCGACTTCGATGATTCTTTTCTTGTTTAAAAAAGCAGTAATGTGCAAACATTACTGTGTTCCGGTTTGAAGGGCAATGTTTCCAGAGAAATTACAGGGCTTAGAGATATAAGATCTTAGATCTCTGGGTGACGAACGCAGTGCAGTGCTAGGTAATGATTTGGACTCTTCATGTTCCAATAGCTGCGTGTCACTGTGCTGTTATGTGTCAGGCATGTTGCTTACCATCAGGCACATGTCCTGATCGTCTCATCACTCTTTATTTAAAAAAAAATAATACATAGATAGTTGAATTTTGACCAGTGCCCGACCACCATTCCAAATAATATAACTATCGTTAATTGATGTATGTATAAACATAAACTATCCCATCAAGTTGACATTTCTTTCTGTAGATAAAATGTATTGCTCACAATGTTTGTAAAGGTCACAGTAACAACTAACGATCCGCCCCAGCTTTGCCAGGATTACTTAATAACATATAGTTTAAAGCACTCAGGAATAACGTATATATCCAACGGTGAAAGAATTTTTAAAATCGGTTCAGTAGTTCCTGATATTATACATGCTTTCAAACAAAAAAACCTCTTTATCTTCATATTATTAGCCTACTATTATTAATAACCTATTATATTATAACCTACAAGCAAACAAAACATTCCACATTACTAAGCAAGAACGTTTCTGAAGTGTATTGTCAACTAATACCATATTTGCTTATTCAGATGACGGTAAGTAACCTATAACAGTTCTAATGTACCTACATTAGCAGTCCCACGCACACAGTTTCCCTTTATTATTAATCTGTTAAGTACATTTTGCATGAGTGCTAACTGTTTAAATCTGGCGCCCACGGATCAATTAGTGGAGAGATTGAAACAACGTTTTGGTTTTAAGAGCTATGTAACATTTAAGCTTAATATACAGCTATAGGTTTAAGGTACGAAGAAATACATCAAATATGTAGAGATTTTATGAAACAACTCAAACATACATAAAGGTACACTGTATATTACATACGTCAAATCTGTGAACTTATTGTTATTTTTTATTTAAAAGTTATATAAGATTATACAGATCTAGTAAAGATCGTTTATTGGTAAAAATACATTTCTAACAATTTATTAGGTTTTTAATTAATTACATTTTATTTAACAAAATATTCACTCGTATCTTGAACAATCATTTATAGTCACCAAAATATGCTTTCAATGAGTAATAAGATTTTTTATAGTAAAAAGTCACGAGACGAGCAAGACAGATGCCTGATGGGAAGCAACACGCCTGCCCATAACAGCACAGCGCCAAGCAGCTATTGGAACAGTGCTCTAGTCACCTACTATATTCAGATTCAGATTCAGATTCAGATCTTTATTCGTAACAAAATAATAGTTACATGTCAATAAAATAAATAAAAAATTGTTACAAATTGTTTCTTATGAAACATCAAATAATTACCCACTTAAATTTCATGTCAACAGACCACCTACATAGAGATATTAGATTATTTGTACGGCTAATAATGTCACTGGAAC
Organism: Ectropis grisescens; assembly: GCA_017562165.1. Classification (NCBI taxonomy): domain Eukaryota; kingdom Metazoa; phylum Arthropoda; class Insecta; order Lepidoptera; family Geometridae; genus Ectropis; species Ectropis grisescens. Next base: position 2,790 of record JADLOZ010000423.1, read on the forward strand.
CATTTTGACTAGCCTCGTGGCTTAGTGGGTAGTAACTCTGCCTGCGACGCCGAGGGTCGTGGGTTCGATTCCCCACCCAGTGCAAATATTTGTGTGATGAATTCAAATGTTTGCACTGTGTCTGGGTGTTGCTATGTATAATAAGTATGTATTTAGAACTATATAAGTATTATATCAGCTATCTGGCCGCCATATTACAAGCTTTGCTTAGTTTGGGGTCAGATGGTGTTGTGTGTGAATTGTCCACCAATATTTTTTTTCAATATTTCCCAACTAGAACACGGTAATGTTTGGACATTACTGTTTGGCGATAGAATAATAAATAAATGTAGAATAATAGAGGTAGTTAAAAAAGGATTATCTTTGGGATGGATCGGAAAAGTATCAGCTTGAGGCTCTGGAATCGATCGAGAGGCATGCCAAAAGGCGCATAGACAAAGTCATACTAGCGCGCAAAAGACTTCAAAGCCTTGAACATCGCCGCAAAATTGCTAGCTTATCGGTTTTTTTATCGGATACACTTCTGAGAGTGTGCAACTGATCTGCATGATCTAATACCTTCTTGCCTTTTTTTCTATCGTACTTCTCGAAACTCGAAGAAGCAGCACTGTTTCATGGTGGATATTCCAAAGACACGGACGAAGAAGTTTGACTCTACGTTTGTGATAAGAACGTCTAGGCTGTGGAATGAGTTGCCTGAGTGGGTTTTAGCCCGATAGTTATAATCTTGGTGTCTTCAAATCGAGAGTGAATCGGTTTTTTTCTAGGTAAACACGCTCCATCGTAGACCGCATCGTCGCTTAACATCAGTTGAGATGGCGGTCAAGTATAACATAACATAATAAGTATATAAGTAAAAGTTTTACCTATAAAAGTTAAAAAACGCAAGCCAAAATCAGCCCCATTTTTGAGAAGGTTAAACCGGTACAGAAATTTTTATGTCTGTGCCTTCAAACAAATACAAGACATCACTACCGTCTCTTAAATATTTAGTTAACTCATGAGTCCAATCTTACGACAATATAATAAACGCAAAATTTTGTAAGAATGTATGTCTGAAAGTATTTGGAAGAAATTTGGTATACTTATAGGTAGATAGTGGTCTGGAATTACACATAGGTTATTTTTATCCCACTGAAATAACTGGATCGGGAACTGCGCAGCTGAAACTGCTATCGGACTTCTCGTTCCACAAAAGGGCGACATCGTTTCATGGTTGATGTTCCAAAAACGCGAACGAAGAGATTTGACTCCACGTTTGTGATAAGAACGTCTAGGTTGTGGAATGCGTTGCGTTGAGTGGGTTTTCCCTGATGGTTACAATCTTGGTGTCTTCAAATCGAGAGTGAATCGGTTTTTTCTAGGTAAGCACGCTCCATCGTAGATCTCATCATCGCTTAACATCAGGCGAGATGGTGATCAAGTGCGAACCTATTATAGTTAAAAAAAAAACTGCTGGGTGCTACTAGTTTCTAAATAAAGCCAAAACTGTCACAAAAGTTTTCTACGTGTGTGACATCAAATGATATAACTCATTCAAAGAAATAGCTTTGAGGTTGAATCAAGTTTTGGTAAAGGAAGATTATAGTCATTAAATTCGCGACTTACAGACGTTACGAAGATAAAGAGAACGTGATCAGTCGAGATTTCGTTTTTTTTTTTTCATATAAAAATAGCATAATACAAAAAAGGGCATTGTACTGTTTTATTATATTCAGTTTACGTGAAAGGTCCTCATATCTACTTATATAATAAGTACCTGCCTCGTGAAGTAAGAAGTGCAGAGTCCGTCGAACTATTTTTAAAACGTTTAGGGCATTTTTTTGAAGTGGTAGGACTATTTGCAGAGTCCACCTAGGGAAGTACCACAGTCTGGCCAGTTGTTTTACTGTCAAATATTAATTTACTAGCGGTCTGCACGGCTTCGCCCGTGGTAAACATATAGGTAACTAGCTATTATCCGCGTCTTCGTCCGCGTGATATTAATGTTTAGATAACTGAAGCAGTATTTGTACATCCATACAAATGTACGTTCACTAAATACTATATTAAAACATTATTTAGGTAATCTAATTTCATCAAAATCGGTTCAGAACTTGAACTTCCATGTAAAATTTAAGTCTAGATCCAAAGTTTCATAGTTTTATCTTCAACGATTACGAACTTTCATCCACCAATTCAACCACTTCAACCCTTTCTTGGGATCTAGTCTATCTGTGTACTAAATTTAATTAAAATCGGTTCAGTGCTTATACGTATAACTTTGGAAATGACGGAATGTTCATACAACCGTCCATCCTTTGTTTTACCCTCTTAGGGACTGAATTTCGCAAACCGCCGTCTTAGCGAGCGTCTACGTGCTAAAAGACACCTCCATGCGAAATTTGTGATTCCTATCATTTGTAGTTTCTGAAATTTTATGATGAGTGACCTTTCGCTTTTATATATATAGATAAACAATGTTGTGTTTTAATTTTAAGGCCAATGTTTTAAGAAAAATTACAGGACGAACACATAATGTCATCTAATAAATCTGGGTCATGAGCAAAAAGCAGTCATTTTGTCTATCCATGTTTATCTTCATCATATTTGCATGGCTCTGTGTTATAGGCAGGTGTATTGCTTACCATCAGGTGCTTGTGTTGTCCACCTTGTGAGGCTCGGCCTACTTAGCGTGAGGTTTCTATAATCCCCAGTCGAAATATAAATAGATAGTCCTTTTTTTATTGTTGTTAGTCCCACTGAATGCTAAAGGCATCTCTACCCTCCGTCTACGTAATTCTATATTGAGCTGTTCTTATCCAATCTTTTTGGTCTGCATCGGTGTTGGCTCATCACCATTATGTTACCAGAGAAATTACAGGGCTTAGAGATATAATATCTTAGATCTCTGGGTGACGAGCGCAGTGCAGTGCTAGGTAATTATTTGGACTATGTTCCAATAGCTGCGTGTCACTGTGCTGTTTAAATTAGATCGACGAACACGGCTGTTAGTAAAGCATCAAAGCAAGATGTTTCAGTCTTCTTCTTCTTCTTCGTGTCGATGATATTGTCTTTTTTTTTGTGCTCTTAATTTTTTTCTTGCCAGTATTCCGCAACTGTGACTCCTGGTATCGAGGCTTCCATCAGGTCAATTCTGGTGCAGCTGGTTGGACACCGCGTGCATGTTTCAGTTGATTGATTTTTTTGATATATTGATACTTTAATCGGTCTAACTCATATCAGTAAGCATGTCGCAATAGTTCAAAACTTTGTTCCAAAAACACTTTAGCGGTCAACCAACAGACTTCCTTTGCACAAAACCACAATATTTTTCGCGATTTATGTCACCAAAATTATTTTTCAACCACTTCGTTTCCCCGAGCTTAAGTTATAAATGGCATTCTCGACACATGTTACCTGTCAGTAAACAAACGTGTGTTCGCTTTTATATGTGAAAATGGCGTGTTAGTGGGAGTTTTAATGGGGTTTACATCAAACATTGGCAGGGCCGCGCTTCCTTGATTGTTTTTTCGTGTGTATTTATTTAAATAAGTAGGTCAGATGTCTATATTGCCACATCTATTTTTTGTTTTGACCCTTAATTGCGATTGCGAATCCTTATGACGACCGTTGTTGTAACGCCGCCGAAACGTCAAGGTGATTAATAATAACAATTCAATTTAACTTCAGATAACAAAAGTAGACAATTATCATCAATTCTCCTAGCACGAAAGTTCAAACGTTGTTTGTTTTTACGAGATGTGATTAAATTCAAGTTAGTAATACGTTACGTTACATTAATGAAATTAATTGAATATTTTAAAAACTTAATAACTGGAGTTAATTTGGTTTCGCGTTAAAGTTTTACCTGTCAGCATGGTAATATCGCCTAAATGCTGGAGAGCCTTCCGACTGGTAGTGGTCTTGATAATCTTGATTGACTAGACTTTGATTAGTATTTGGAAAATTTCGATGTGTAGTGTTAATAGTTAAATAGAACTTCATAGTAGCAAAGTCTATTGTAACAAATAAAGTAAAAGATCCATGAAGGAATTTGACTTCTTATTACATTTAAAGTCTATGCGAGCCAAAATCCTATCTAATCGAACAAAATTGCTTAATTCAGATTTTTTCATGAATTGATTTAGATGAGTATTTCCAGATAATATTCCAAAAGCTTTCTCTGACCATATCATCATACTAATAAAGTTAATATGAAACTTGAAATGTTTCTATTTATATATGATATTTATATATGATGTTTGGATTTATGTATGCTGCTCAATTAGGTACATTCGAAAGAAGGAACGGGGGCAGTGTGAAATTCGAAACTTAGAAAATATTCTGGTATTGTGTACAAACTACTTTTTACCTCGAAAATGTAGAGTACTTTAGAAAACAGTTTTAATTATTTCTTTATAAATAATTAGTACTGTTTTATGAATAACTTTTATATATGAATAATAGGCGAGCAGATTTAGCTGATATGTCTAAATCTCAGTGTTGAAATAACAAATTATAGATTGTCTTTTACTATCCATTTGTCAAGTTTGTTCTTAAAAGAGTTTAACGACTTTGCCGAAATAACATCCTCAGACAGCCTGTTTCAGTTGTATATCACTCTGTTGCTGAGGATGTGATGTGCAGTGTTTGTCAGTGATGGCAGTTAATATATTTTTTTCGAACAAAGATCGCGATTAGATCGATGCCACTCTAATATAAATAAAGAATATTACAACCATTTAATATCCGAATATTAATATCCACAATACAATTCGTCATTTTTTGTCTGTCAAAAAAAACAAAGACAATTTAGCACTAATTTAACTTTACCCCGAAGGATTTTAGGGAAAATTAATTTAAACAATTAATTAGCGTGGAATAGGCCCTGAGGAGTAATAACGCGAACCTGGCCGGTGATTTTGCATAATTAGACGAAATAAAAACGTCTTGGAGACGCGTTTTAGTTATGGTACGTGAGGGAAAACCTGATTATTTTTACAGAAGGATCAATGACTGGACAGGTGCGATCAAGAAGAGAAAAAAAATCAACTGGTTCAATCAAAGATACATGCTCAAAACATAGTTCAAAGAGACAATGCTCTAAAGGACACAAACATACTCGTAGGTAATAAAGCAATATATATAAAATAAAACAATGTCCGAGTATATAACAATAAAACAATCTGGACTTTTCATATTCCAATAGTGTCGTGGTCGAGTCACTGTCCTGTTGTGTGATAAAATTAGTATGTATATTTATCTAAGATATTGTAGCTTTTTAAATTAAAGTAAATTGAAGAAATTATTTTATTACTATTTATTGAAGTGAAATCGTCCTTTACCGCACCACAGACAGATTTTTAGTGGGCTATGAATTGAATTCTATCGTCACGATCGGGAATGATAAGAAATCTTCGGGTAAACTCGGGACCATAGCCATTGACTATCTAGAAATGCGTCAGCATTACTAGATGACCATGCTCATCTCACCTTCCGGTTTCACCCGCGTAGCTTATATTTCAGTTTTCACTTCTATCGGCAGACCCTATGACAGCCATTTTTTTTAATTCTAATTTCATGCGACTATTATGATGGAGGTAGGAGGGAGGAGGAGGTAAGCGGAGCTGAGTATGTCCTACTGCAAGATTGATCGATCGATCGTGCATGATTCGTCGAAGAAGATGGCATGACAAATGAAGACTGTGGATGATTATGATGGCATGGTTATTGGCTGTATTAGGTTAATTTTGTAGTGGTAGGTCTGCCTGGGGAGGTACCACATCTTTACCAATTATTCTACCGCCAATCAGTGACATGAAAACGTCTTTGTATTCCGGTTTAAAGGGCAATATGCCAGATAAATTATAGGGCTTAGAGATAACACATCTTATTTCTTTGGATAACGAGCACAGTGCAGTGCTATAATCATTATACTATTTATTCCAATAACTGCGTGGCACTGTGCTATAATTACTTAGCAGATAATCAAAAAATACATATATTTATATCATTTAAATAAGTCAATATTGATGGACTATTCACACACAACACTAAGCTATATATATTTGATTCAAAATTTTTCTAGTCCATGTTTGTTCTACATACCTCATGTGCTAACAACTCCATCCGCGACCGCGTCATCATTTATGCAGGTTCAAAAATTAACCAGACAAATCATAAAAAAAATTAAGGAGTCTGATCTTTTCTTTACTCTGTTAAAAATAACGTAACAACGGAATTTAACGCACAATTAAACCTGACATCTTGTCTGATCCCTAACAGGTAAAATGAGATTCCTTTGAGGTAAAAGTGAAAAGACAATTTGTTTTTTGACGTTGTTGGGCGAAAAATTGTGTTGTTTTGCAAATAACAAATTACTGTTTCACGCGAAGTAATTATGCTAATACGTGTTCCACACTCGATGAAATTTTCCTGATAGAAAAATTCAGGAGCAGATTTTACAAATGGGGTATAAATGTATAAATAAACCATCTCTGTAAATTATAAATACACCGTTATTTTTTTTTTCATTTGGACAATTTTAATAACTTTTTGTACTCTATACAAATATCTTGGCAGAGTCCGCCTGGGGAAGTACCACACCTTTGCCAGTTATTCTACCGCAAAGCAGTAATGTGCAAACATTACTGTGTTCCGGTTTGAAGGGCAATATTTCCAGAGAAATGACAGGGCTTAGAGATATAAGATCTTAGATCTCTGGGTGACGAGCGCAGTGCAGTGCTAGGTAAGGATTTGGACTCTTCATGTTCCAATAGTTGCGTGTCACTGTGCTGTTATGTGTCAGACATGTTGCTTACCATCAGGCACATGTCCTGATCGTCTCGTCACTCTTTATTTAAAAAAAATATAAATATTACGAGAGCAGTGCTGCAGTATTATGTTATACTATAGTGGCGCCCCACGGTTTTACCCGTGCAGCTCCCTTTCTCGTAAATTTCCCGTGATAATTACTGTTTTTTCATGCATTCTTATTCCATGTGCTATTCCAGACTATAATCTACCTGTGTTCTAAATTACAACCCGATCCGTTTCGACGTTTTGACGTGTATCAGCAACAAACATCTTGCAATTAGTAGTATTTTGATGTCTTCGTATTAAAAAATGTGTGTATTATTAAGTATACATTTTACAAAGTCATTTTATATTCCTACTGCTACGACTCCTGACAAAGGGAGAGGGAAAGGAAAGAAGGATAGTTTTTTTGCTTGATTGTACTTCTGCTATATTGAGAATCTGATATTTCGAGAATCTGATATTATGCGAATGAGCCGAGCCCTCAAAATCATTATCTACCACGCCGCGCCGACCGTGGGCGAGCAATTTCAAAGCATTAATGTGTTGTGCTGTACTTCTAGACGCAGGCGTATATAATATAATTTTGTCAGGATATAATTTTGTGTATTGTATTGTAACAGAATTAGTTCCAAATTTTTCTACAATTTACTCAGGCTAATTACCCCCAAGCAGTAATGTGCACACATTACTGTGTTCCGGTTTGAAGGGCAATGTTTCCGGAGAAATTACAGGACTTAGAGATATTACATCCATATAGACATCTTAGATCCCTGGGGGACGAGCGCAGTGCAGTGCTAGGTAATGATTTGGACTCTTGATGTTCCAAAAGGGACGTGATACTGTACTGTTATGTAGCAGGCACATGTACTGCTCGTCTCGTCACTAATTATTAAAAAAAAAATATTAGACACTTCGCAATGAAACTTTTTAACTCGTGAAAAATGATTATATATATATTTCTGGTCATTCCTCGCACAAAACTAGCTAATTTACGTGTGAATGCAAATACGAAGCTTGTAAAATACTTCAACTGTCATCAAAAATGATCACGTACATAAACTTCATGAAAAATGTGCGTGTCCAACTATTATCTCGATCTAATCAAATTCATACAAAATATTACGTCGATTCGTAATTTTCTTGCTCTGTCAACGTAACCAACCCATTTTATGTTCTCATAGCAAAAGTTTGGGGTCTTCTCTCACAAGTTGGATTAATTATACCCTAGACTCTCTGTCAAAGATGTTATAATCCTACTTATCCTGAGCTAGCCAGTAGGCAGATGTGTCATCATTATAATCATTTCCTGAATAAAGACCTTTCTTTTCATTCACGGTTAAAGTAAGTGTTGACCATCGTACAGATAATAAATAGTCAAAAATCCAGGTGGGATTCGAACCTAGAAACATAATATGGTGGTAATTGGGCTTTCTCGCCACTAAGCCAGCGGTTTTAGAGGCATTGAACTAAAGTTATTAAGGCTTTTTCACTGCAAGCCTAAATTCCGTGTTTTCCATATTGAAATATGCCATAAAATATACAAATTGGTGTGCAAATAATCCGTGTCAACAGAGTGTTACGCCTACGCACGTCACGATAGCGGTTCCGCAAAACCCTAAACATATAGATTTGTACGGATGGCAGCAAAACAAGGGAAGCTGACGTAATGTCTACCCATTCAATCATCTTCGATCGTTTGTCATCGGAACGGCGTTCAATCTTGCCGCCTAAATCCGCCATAATTCACGGTTACGACTAACTTATCATCCGAACTCATGGAAGGAGCCACCGTCATAATTCTGCGCAAAACTGACAGCTCTCTAATATACCATTATGAGTTCGATGATCTGCCCAGGCGTAGATAAATTTCGGTCGGTCCGTTACTCGTAGCACAATGTATGAATACTCACGACTCCATCCACCCCTCTGCTCATGTGTATTTTGGTCTGGTTGAGTAAGAAATCATGCGTGAAGAGCTGGTCTTGATTAAACCAATAATATTAGTTTGCGTTTCGGTTGGAATTCGAATAATTTGTATCTTTCAATCAGCGGAATACAGTATGAGACACAATTTTTCTACACTGAACAAAAGTTACATAAGAAGAAAAAAGTTACATAGAATTCACTATAGTTTACTAGCGATCCGTCCCGACTGCGCCTGTATTGCATAATATAGAGCCTATAGTACTCGGGGATTATCTAAACATACAACTGTGAATTTTTTTTTTGATATCTCAGTAGTAGATCCTGAAATTAGTGCGTTCCACAAAAAACCTCTTCGGCATTATTATAGTAATTGGGATATTGTTAGTATTGTGCAGATATACTACTACGGTGGCCTGTTTAATTTCTTCAGTACCTGGGTTACCGAGCTTTTTTGCTCGGTTACTTAGGTACATACTGATTTTCTCAAAAAAAAAACTGGTAAAAAGAAAGGCAGCCGGTTGGATTTTAACCCGGACCTATCATATTATGACCGCCCATCTTCCCGACTGAGCTAATATACTGTCGCGCGACGTCGCGAAATTTACCGTCGCATTCCGAATCTTTATGTAACTTTATGTCTTGCATTGTCTAAAAACGCGCATAAAACGGCGTTTTTTTATAATAAAACCTGAGTAGATCGATTTATCGTCCTCAAAACCCCCTGTATACATAATTTCATGAAAATCGTTCGAGCCGTTTCCAAGATTCAAATTCTATATATAAGTACCTACAAGAATTGCTCGTTTACAGGTATAAGACATAAATTTCGAATTTTTTTACATTCAACGTCTTTGGTATAAGATGTCGTTTTACTTGATTTTGAGTATAAAAAGTAACCTACAATCTTTACATATAAAAATGTTATGTTGGTTTGTGTACGCTTCAAAAACTCAAAAAGTTCTGCACCGATCAAGCTGAAATTTCACAATGATATATAATCCGCATCAGGGATTGTGTTTATCTAATTTTTGAATCACAATGTGCTACAGCGAAGCGTGACAGTGTACAGCTAGTTAGGAATAAATGTTCTCAAAAAGTACCTAATGATTGTAATTTATATTGAGAAAGAAAACTATATCTCGCAATTTTTTAATGTTACCATTACAATACAACAAACACTACGGCACTAAAAATATTGTAAAACGTATAAAGTTGCAATGGAGTATTTATATAATAACTAAACTTCCGTGTAATAAAGCTCGAGTATTTATTTTGACGAATGATGGTTACACTGCACTCATATTTAAAAGCGCATTCAAACAAATAAACTCTTCAATTTTATTATATTAATAATGTAAAACACACAACCTACACAAAAATAAGACTTAAAAATATGGATCAAAGTAATACAATCGTAAAACGTAATTTCTAAGAAGCATTCGGAAATGCGTTTGCGATTTCCAATTCCATTTTTGTCGTAACATTTGAGTCCGTTGCGATTTTGGTGCAAATAATCCTCAATCAAGCCTTATAAGGAATCAATCCCTTCCTCAATGAAATCGAACGAAGCAAAAATTCAGTCCCAATCACCATTACCATCCTCCCTTGATATCAGCCTTTGTGCTAGCTGACATCGCGTTTTGGACAATTTCTAGCTAACTAGAAAAACGGCTTATCTATTTCCAAGCCAACTAGGGAAATTGAAGATCTATCTTGCGTTTTGTCCGTAAAAGGTTAACCTTTTTAAGATATTTTCTTAAGAAAATTAGACTAGGTATTGTTATCATGGAATGCTAATAGGCAGAATTATCTAGAATGATAAGATATTCCTATGTCACGAAGAACCATAGTTGTTTACTTTTCTTATTCTTTCATAACCCTATCTTGAGGAATTTGGATTAATATTATTAAATTGATTCAGAAAATAGAAGAAAGTACAATTTTTAATCTGAACAAAAATTTAATAAATACGTTCCAATTAAAGAGTTTGTCTTTTTTGTTTTAACGCGTTTATATCAGGAACTACTAGCCGGATTAGAAAATTATTGGAACATCGCATAAAAGAAGAAAATTAAATTTTTATTCTAAATGAAAATGAAATAAGTACGTTATAATTAAATACTTTGTCTGTTTTGTTTCAACGTGCTTATTTCACGAACTACTAGCCGGATTTGAAAATTATTATAACACCCTACCTACCTACCGACTAAAAATAAACGTGTAAAACTGTGGAATACAGGTGTGATAAAAATCTTGATTTGAAGCTAATTTCATTTTCTACTTATCCCAAATGAATGCTGGACCTCCAAATATTCTGTCTCATTACGTTCAAAATAAGAAGCGGTAACAATCAGAAAACCACCGCAGAAATGTGCGGCCGTCAGTAATTGGCAGCCTCTCAGCGGAACAAACAATCGCAGAAGAATGGCGCGATCGAACGGTGCTCCACGGACGAGCGACGTCGCGCGCAGACTGTTTACTCCACGGAATTGGTTCTGATTAACCGCTCATCAAAAAACGGGTTTACGGGTGATAGTTTAACGTGACAACGTCATAACAAAACATTGATAGATGCAAGCGTACAATGAGCGTAACGGGACAATTAATGTAACGGGACAGAACAGGACACTTTATCGTGCATGCAGGTGGCGTTCATCGATTTATTAGACGTTTTCACGTCAAAAATTACAAACTGTACATCTGAATTAAAAACTTTATTTCGCCGTACTTCACGCTCGTACAAACATCACTTTGAAGATCGTCCTGCTTGTCTTGTTTCTGTTTATTTATGATTAAAAACCACATATCCAATAGTACCTATTACTTCTGTCCTTAAAAGACATAAATAGATATTATTTTCAATTACTTCTAGATAAAAGCCTTACCGCCTCTTTATACATAGTCTAGGTATTTTATACATTACAAAAAACAAAAAAAAAATCTATGTTTATTTGTAGAATATAGAATACAAAGTAAAGTATCAATAATTTTCATTAAAACCAGTTATTTTCTAAAACATATTAGGTTCAAGAACGTTAGTGAAATCGGACAGCTACCATAAATAACCGTGTTGAAATTTTGATGCCTGTTTATTATTTTTGATGTGTGAATTATTAGCTCCTTCGAGAGTATTGCGGCCTTCTCCTCAGGGAACTTGCGGACTCCTTGTGACAGATGGAGGTTTTATGAAAAATAAACACTGAAGGTTTTTCTATTGACTCGAAAGAAATTCAATCTGAGCTTGATCACAGAATAAATAATTGAACAGGCCTTGATTAAAAGTGACCTTTTTACCGAAAAAATAAATAAAAGACCAGTTTGTTGGATCCGAAGACAAAAGTTTAAATATGACAAGCTTGATGAAAATTCTTTAGCTACGGTCGAATCAAAATTAGACTGGCCTCGGGACTCAGTTGATAATAAATAAACCTGAAGATATTGTAAGTTTAGCGCGTTAGCGGGTTCACACCATGGACTGATAGATGTACATATGTTTGAGTTTTAACAAATCACCTGATGGTAAGCGATGTGGACGAAGGAAAGGTACGCTGAGTGCAAATTATGTGATGATGATGATGTCAAGGATAGAATGAAATGGAAAACTACCAGTAGGAACGCTGACTCAACTCAGAAATGGGGTATCTAGCTAGGAATACAGAGGGGAAGGTTACAAACCTACTAAAACTACAATAATTTTAAACGTATATGGTTAATTTTTTTTTTTTTTTATAAATTAAGAGTGACGAGACGATCAGGACATGTGCCTGATGGTAAGCAACATGCCTGACACATAACAGCACAGTGACACGCAGCTATTGGAACATGAAGACTCCAAATCATTACCTAGCACTGCACTGCGCTCGTCACCCAGAGATCTAAGATCTTATATCTCTAAGCCCTGTAATTTCTCTGGAAACATTGCCCTAATGCCTTGTAATTTTAATCTCTTTTGTAAAAAATAAAAAAAGTGTGTAACATCAAATAAAACGTTCCTAAAAGCTGACTTTTCGTTCTTTTAAATTCGCAAAAACCAGCCTAATGAATAAAAATGAGCCGTATATCTATCAGCGAGGCGAAGAAAGTGTCAAATGAATAAATTACTGACACGGAAAGGAACGCAATCCCTATTTCTTGGCACTATTCTATGTGTTTTATTGATTCGATAAATTATGGATACGGAACGGATATCGGAATGTCTATTTCTCGGTCCAAATTTGATTGCTGAACCGTACGTCGACGTGTCGCCGCTTTTCCTGGCTCAGTCCTCAAATATAGGTGCTGGTGGAAATCAGCGCGGACGGTGGTACGGTTCCCAGAGGTGAAATTTGTTTGATTCAGTTTTTGAAACTTATAAGTGAATATAATATATAGAATGACTGACCTCGTGGCTTAGTTCCCGGGCAGAGTCACCCGACTCTGCCCAGGAAGCCGTGGGTCGTGGGTTCGATTCCCACCCAGTGCAAATATTTGTGTGATGAATTCAAATATTTGTACTGTGTCTGGGTGCTTCTATGTATGTTTAGTATGTATTTAGAACTATATAAGTATTTCATTTAGTACAAGATTTGCTTAGTTTGGCGTCTGATGGTGTTGTGTGTGAATAAACCACCAATATTTATTTATTTATCTGAGGTTATCTGCGGAAAACTTTTTAATTTAGAATTTTTTTTAATTTCTGACGACGATCTGATGAAAGTGAAATACTTGAAATTTATAAGCCGTGTTTAAGGAATGTTTGGATTTTTTTTAATTTTTGACAGACAACCTGAAGAAACTGATAAGCCTGAATATAAAAGGGCGTGTTTATTGAAGAATTTACACAAACTTATAATATCAAAAAAAAAACGAAGTAACGTTTTTGAGAACTAAGAAATTCGTGAAGTGTTCACTTGGAATGGGTGCATAGTACGAGTACATCTTTCTCCTAGAAAATAATAAAATTATACCTATATACTAAAAGAACATCAGACCAATCGTCCTTACATTTTAATAACAGTGCTTAGATTTTTGCGATATCTGCAAAGTAATTAAAAAAAATTCGGAAGAATTAATAATTGGCCGTTGTTAAGCTCATAATGTAATTTTTTTTTTAATAAAGAGTGACGAGACGATCAGGACATGTGCCTGATGGTAAGCAACATGCCTGACACATAACAGCACAGTGACCCGCAGCTATTGGAACATGAAGAGTCCAAATCATTACCTAGCACTGCACTGCGCTCGTCACCCAGAGATCTAAGATCTTATATCTCTAAGCCCTGTAATTTCTCTGGAAACATTGCCCTTCAAACCGGAACACAGTAATGTTTGCACATTACTGCGTGGCGGTAGAATAACTGGCAAAGGTGTGGTACTTTCTCAGGTGGACTCTGCCAAAAGTCCTACCACTACAAAATATATTATATTCATACATATACATTTTTTGTTAAATGATTTTTTTTACCTTAGAAAAACAAAATCCTTCCTACATTTTTAAATCGTGAATGTGTAAATGATTGGATTTTGGTGCTCAACCGTGTCGTAATAATAAACTAAACGTAACTGAAATATTGTAATATGGTCTGGATCATATTATATAAATATATTTCAATCTGAGATATATATATATATATGGTTTGCTAGGATGTATCTCGAAAAAATCAACATAACCACCTATTATACACTCTCGGGTTGACGACACCAAGATTATCGGTCCGATTATCCATTGGGAAAACCCCACTAAGGCAACGCATTCCACAACCTAGACATTCTTATTACGAGAATGTAGTCAAGCTTCCTTGTTCGAGTCATTGGAACGTTAACCATGAAAAGATATCGCATTTTCAAACCCTTAATACTAATTCTCTTCACAACCACCATCTACTGAAGATTCACGACAAAAGAGCGAAACACCAAAACAACAATGCTAATTATTTAATTTCACGGAAACGAGTTAACCATCCGTTTTGTTCCTCCCTGATGAGTTTACCGCTTATTTATGGCGTCGTAAATTAAAAGCTTCTACTGGCTATTTCATCCGTTACTTTCTTTATTAAGTGAAAACATTACAACACTTCCTAAACTGCCGTTTTCCCGATAAGTCTACCCCATTCTACGTTTTCGTGTTCACAGTAAGTCATTTCGTTCATAAAGCAAGAAACAAGATAATATAACATTAATATTATAAACTTATTATAAATAAATCTAATATATAAAATTCTCGTGTCACAGTTTTCGTTGCCATACTTCTCCGAAACGGCTTGACCGATTTTGATGAATTTTTTTGTGCTTATCCGGTATCTATGAGAATCGGCCAACATCTATTTTTCATCCCCCTAAATGTTAGGGGTAGTCCACCCCTAAATTTAATTTTTTTTATTTTTTAGACAACATTTTTAATTTTTATTTTTTATGATACAACATACAAAAGTACATACAATCCTCAATATTCACCCTTCTACGACCAAGCCTTATTTTTAATAGCCATTTTAGTAATTTAATCATTTTTCATCCCCGGTCGATATCTTATCAATCGTCAATTAATTAGTTATCCCCGCCAGTTGTCTACAGGTGTCACTTCTGACCCAGTAACCAGCACGATAATTTGGGGATCAAAAGTAGCCTATAGCTTATATATAGTTTGAACACTAATCTCGGGATCTAATGAACCGATTAAAAAAAATCGTTCACCGTTCTTTCATATGTAGAGGTACGTAATCCTTGAATGCTGTAGGTTATATATATGTACCACGGGCGAAGCCGGGGCGGGCCGCTAGTAAACAATATAATAAACGACTACTGGTATTGAATTGTACTGAAATTCACTTAAAACCTGACATTAATTTTCAAAGAAAATTTTATATCGCCTTCGAATACTTTCTTACATAAAAAGAGTTGTAGCACTTCATTAAAAAATGTGAGATTTAAACGACAGACTGTAAACGACTTTCAAACTTTTGTTTCTCGCTGATTTCATGAATGAACATAAGACTTGAATAAATATGACTTGTTGGAAAAGGATACCAGAAAGTTCATAGTAAATTAAAAATATCTGGCACTGTGCCAATGTTTCGATAGACGTAGACTATCGATGGGTACGATAGGTTTTCAATGAATTATGATACGATCCCTATAGCTATCTTTTATTATGATCGTCCCAATAAATAGGCGGGAAAATATGAGGTTTTTTACTTATCGCTCTTTGAATAGTTTGGTTAGTGGGGCCAGAAAAATAGCGAGCACTTACGATGAAAGACTTTTTTGAAGACACATAAACACTCATGAGTTCAGATGACTAGCTAGCTATTCAGTTTTTTATGAGGTTATACGTAAAACGAACTAGATTCAATATTTCATCGTGTCGGTTGGCATCAATAAGATATTCGAAAGCTTTAAACAAACAAAATGTTGTACTTGGAACTATTTTGATGTTACTGAGAAGTCCCAAATTGATTTTAGTTAAAAAAATGCATAGTTTCTTTATTGGTGAAAGTCTTAAGTAAAATATTGAATTATTATGGCAAGGTACATTTTCTATTTAAAATTGTATTTAACCGTTGAAACCTACAGGGTTATAGGTGTGGGTATGATTGAATAACAAATAATTAATAAATAACAAATAAATAATATCTCTACTTTTTGACCAGAAACAACAGGAGAATATAACTATGAAAAAAGTAATTTATCGAAATTATAAACGCAACGCAGATCCATAATTATTTTCATATCTAAAATAGTATGCTATTATATCTCTGCTTCGTTACAATAAATGGCAAACGAGCGACCCACCTAGCGGCTCACCTTTAAATCAGCAAGCCATCATTGTCGTTCCATTACCACTTACGAGCGAGAAAACGTTCACTCCCTTCATCTGTAGCCAAAGACTTTTAATTTAGGTCTACTGTTTTTGTAGAGACAATCGTATCATAAATCATCGGACACCCAAATTACTCGCTACACATCCCATCACTCATTTAACAAAAATAAGTATATTTATTATGTGACTACAACTGTCTCACTGCTACAATTTATTGCCCTAAACGACTAATTACAAATATTATCTTCAGCGCTACGAAGGTCAAAGGCTGCCCACATAAATCCAGAAACGTCTGTATTGTTGCCAATGTAATTATTTCGCTCGCTAATAAAATAATACAAAGGCTCAGCACATTGGTTAAATAACATAAAATTGAATCAAACAAATATTGGCTAAGAGCCAATCTCACTCGATGTCAGCAAACTACAATTTCTTAAAAAAATTACGGCTCTTTTTTTCCTTTTATACTCTGAGGTAAAGTTTTTGAATTGCATTTTTAATGTTCTTTTGATGTCTCTACTAGAGAGCCAAAGGATTGTAAACTTTTTTATGTGACTCTCACATGTCCGCAATAAGATTTCAGGTTAAAGTCGGCTATAAAAACTAGATAAGTACTAGCTTAAAAGTTTACGAGCGGACTTGAATTGCCTTTTTTGTTATCTGCTGATTTATCAACTTTCATTCTACATAGAGACAGTACTTCGCACCTTCGCAGCTTCTTCAATGCTTGTACGAACTCGTATATGCCTAATTATAGCTAGTTATGTAGTATGATTAGTAAGCTTAGGTAATGATTGCCCTGTATCTTCTGAGCTAGCCCAACATTTTATAGGCAGGAGAGACAGCATTTATGATGCCAGCTGCCATGCCTTTAAAAAAATGCTGTTAGCTTCAAAGATAAACAGCTATCAGAAAAGTAAGCTCTCGCCCACAGATTAACACGCAGTCGGAATCATATATTTTTCACAAATCAATCAAAGCTTAATTGCTAAAGCGGCTGGCTTGGTGGCTTAGTTGGTAGTAAGTCTGCCTGCGAAGCCGTGGGTCGTGGGCTCGATCCCCACCCAGTGCAAATGTCTTTTTGTGTGCTAAATTCAAATATTTGTGCTTGTGTGTATTTTCTATGTACAATAAGTATGTATTTAAAAATATATAAATATTATACCTATCAGTTATCTGGCTTCCATAGTACAAGATTTGTTCAGTTTGCGGTCAGATGGCGTTGTGTGTGAAATGTCCACCAATATATTTAAAAATAACGAGTATGTAATTACTACATAAAATATAAAAAATATAAGTAAATATTCAGATGTGCTTAGTGTTAGTATAAAAGAATGTAGCGTAGTGTAGTTTTCATTGTGTTATAGTTTGGTAAAGGCTTTGCCCGTAAAAAAAATTAAACAAAATAGTTTCCGCATAATCCGTAAACAGACGTATTAAGTGTATTTATTATACATGAACATGCTAAACGTGCTGTGTGTTGTCATCGAAATATAGAAGTATAAATAAACGTTACGGACCTTGGAATAAAGCGCATAATAAGACAAACAATAAACATTGATACGATAATCATCAAACTGGGAACCTATCGGATTTGCTCGTTACCCAAATTCAATAAAAACAATATTGTTAAGGGAATCGGATAGATTACCCGCCCTGAGGCATCAATGTGAGCGTCGATCGCTAATCGGGCCGCGGTCATCGCCTACAAATCGGCACAATCACCGCGAATGGCTTTCAATCTAGACCGAAATGGCGTCAATCAATCTCAGAGGAAGGAGAAAAAATGAAAGCGGGCTTATTAATTTAGAGGATTCTGGATTGAGTTTCTAGGTAGTGATTGCTTCTGCAGCTCAACTATACATATCTTTGCAAATATATATTATTTCTGCTGAACATAATGGCTGATAACATACGTACAAATTGTTTCTTTCATCATCATAATCATTGCTTGAAAAAGATCGCCGGACGCGGTCGAAACTTGAGTCGGACTGGACTAACTATATTAAACGTGAGTTACCCGTGTATTTATTTAAAATGTGTAATAACCACGTTAGTTTTCATACTAAAAAAAGAGGTTTCTTTTTTCGTTTGTTTTGTCTGGTTGATTTCGTTTATTGTCACAAACGTCGAAAATATCTGTACCGTGTAGTGGCTTTAATGATTACAATAAAAAATATCACGACTCCTAAAATTATTTAAGCCTTGAGTGATTGATGGATGACTAAAGTAAGTTTTAATAATATAAAACTAGACTGGCTGTACTATATTCTTCAGCAAATTGTTTAAAGAAAATTATAGAGATAAGACGAGTGAGAAAATCGCAGTCGAAATCGATGTTGGCGCCTCCATAACAGTTTCCTAATCGATTAGGGTTGAGCGGAATGAGCGTCGGGCTTCTGTAAGAGCCTAAATAGCGGGTGATTGAATTTTTAACGGGTGTTTGCGAGACGTTTGCCTTAGACAGAGTTGGTAATTTAACGAAGCTCTCTGCCTTACTACCCTATTATGCAGACAACTGTTTAATGTAGTTAGTTTCTTCACTTTGTAAGTAAGTATTTTTTTTCTATTCTAAAAGGATAGGTTATCATAGTTACTACTTACTTTATAAATGTAAAAGTTTATTTATTTATCACGTTGTAAATGAAAAGAAAAGACTGAAATTTGGAACTTAGATTATAGTCTGTATCGATTCGCACAACGAGCAAGAGGCACTTTCACATCTATATATATAAAAGAAAGTCGTGTTAGTTACACCATTTATAACTGAAGAAAGGCTGAACCGATTTGGCTGAAAATTTGTGAGGAGGTAGCTCAGGACCAGGGAAAAGGACATTTTTATCACGTTCCTGTGGGACGTCAAAAAACGACAAACGACGAAAATTCCGTGTGACGTGACATAAAAAGTAAACGACAGCTAAACGTCATTTCATCGTCGTCAATTCAATGGTGACATCACCGAATGGAAACCAAAAGAAAAGTTGAAGTTGAAGAACCTTTGCTAATCTTTGTTTCTAAATCTGAATTGGTACGACCAATTTCCGACAGGTGGCGTAGCAGGTAGCTGAAGAGGTTTTTTTGTTTGAAAGCGATATTCTCAGGAATGTCTGAACCGATTTCAGTCATTCTTTCGCCGTGTGATATGTACGGGATCCCGATGAGGGCTAAGTTATGTACCACAGGCAAAGCCGGGGCGTACATCTAGTTTTTAATATTAGTAAGATGCCCTCCCCCCATGCTTAGCCGATAGCGCCTAATGGCGTTGCAGTTGTCACAAAAAAACAATAAGCATGAGACTAGACTGACCAAAGTTTGAACCATTTGGAGATTATCTAGGTATTTAATTGGCCGTACATAATGAAAAGGTAGTAAATTTGTTCTCGTCAAATAATGTAAATTTGATTATTTTCCGATCCATTCCTTTCCTATCCGTTCCGTAACGTAGAATTCCGGTCTATTATATTCTATTCTGTTACATTTCTTTCCATTCTCTTCTGTTTCTTCTATTTTCTTTTCTTCATTGCGTTTTCAGGCAAATTATACTCGTATGTAAGTACTTAACGTTTCTTGTTTTTTATAAATTGAGTTACACTGGCCTCTGTAAGGTTTTTAAGCTTTCTGTTTCCCCAAAGATACTTAACAATCGTACTTAATTTACCTCACTGAAAGTGCAGTTATAGCAAATAACGAGAAGAAAATATTTACCTCTGTGAGTTTTGCAAACCGCATCAGAAACTCCGTTTATTTAAGGCAATAACAATAAATTTTCAAATTATTCAGAGCGCTCATAACTTTAATTGAACTCATAATAAAAATAATTAAACCATCAATATAAACTTGATGACTGTTCTAAGTCCCAAGAACATTTCCAGAGAATAGCACAGGGTTTAATTAAGGTGAAAATTCGGCACCCGTTGGAAAATTCAAACATTTATCATCGGAATTGGCGGCATTAGCAAATTAAATCGTCCATTTGTTAACTTCCGAGTTTGGCCACGGAACAGCGTGTTACAAACCAACTTAACCTTAAAAGTGGATACGGTTCTAGAACTCAAATTCTCAAGAAACGTTCAGTTTCATTTGTGTATTAAATACGACGTTAGCTCCCCCAAACATTTTGTTCATTAAATTGGTTGTAGAGCAACTTGAAGTCCGAATCAAACCATGATCCAAACTAACGCTAAACGGTTAGCTTAGCTTAACTGATAAAAGTTAAATGTTTGTTTTTCCAAATGATGAGTTATTACTAGCTGAAAAGTTTTAAACAAAGTTTAAATTTTAATTAAATAATCTACGACTTCTAAAACTTTAACGTTATACAATCAATTTTCCTTAATATACGAAAAAAAACTTGTTATTTTTTATCCTTAAGATTTTGAAAGAGCACAAACTTAAAACGAATCGTGTCAAATTTACGTTAAGTACTAAAAAAATCCAATCACCAATTTATTAAAAATTAACAATTTATTTATTTGCAAAAACAGATAGAACAATGTTACATTTTGGTCTTGAGTAAGATACCTCTACCTCAGCCATTAACTTAGTATGCAAGTAGACGTTCTTATTATTTAAAACTCTACTTTTCCAACACTGAGACTTACTTAAGATTAAAACGAGCTTCCTGAAACTTTAACAGTTTTGGCTCTCGTGAGCCCTGGGTAAATGTTTGTGATACAGTAGATATCAACTTAAAATTAAAATCACATTTTCTACTTAAAACTTTATTTTATGACAGACTAGCAGCGCCACACGGTTTTACCCTTATAGTTCCCGTTCGTGAAATTTTCCAGTGATAAAAAGTAGCTTATGAGTTTTTCCAGACTTTTATCCAGACCTAAAAATGTTTTCCGAATTTCATACGGATTTGTTCCGAAATGTTATCTCAACTACAAATATCCAAACTTTTGCATTTTTAATATTAGTAGGATAGTTTTAGTGGTAGAACTATTCGCCGAACCCACCTCGAGAAGAATCTCACTTTTGCCAGTTATTTCACTAACATCAAACAATAATAGACAACATTTATAAGCTCAAGCTCGGTGAGCAATGTTTTCAGAGAGAGTAAGGGTAGGGCAGTCAGAGAAATAAAATTATCTTAGACATAGAGACGATTAAGCTAACATAGTTAGGATTATTGCTTACCATCAGGTGTAAGTCTTCTTCGTCTCAGCACTAGATTTAAAAAAAACAGTAGCTAAAGTGCCGACAAAAGTGAAAACTAGAACAATTATTACATATATACGTAATAATATATCTCCAGTTGGCTAAAAGAAATCGCTTTAGCAAAAGGTCGCCATTTGTTAAACTAATTGAAAAAAAGTATATTTTTGTGGGTTTTAGACAATAAAGTGTCTTTATTTATCTATCTATTTGTACATACTTATATACAGAGGTGTTGGTAACGGTTATAATGTCACATGTTCAATTAATTAGATACGTATGAATTATATTTTTCCATCTCAAAAAATACCCAACGAAATATGCCAAAAGTACCCAAATAATTTTTCACTTCAATAATCACGAAATGACGACATCTGTTCATAAAGTACTCGTATAGCAAAGAAGAGAGATAGCTCCTTTCTTCAAAGAAAGAATTCTCGAAACATTTGATTCACGTACAAACACAGATGACCGCCCAACCTGACGTTCGCATAAAAATGGCCTACTTACGCCTAACGCGAAACGTATT
>JADLOZ010000022.1:0-25000 GCA_017562165.1 Ectropis grisescens
TTATGAATAATTATTGGACGATTTTGTATTTACTCTTTCACCATAAGTTATGTGTGTTTAGTTTGCTAATAGTGTGAGTGTGGCTTTATGGAAATATCTAAATGAACTGCAATATCCAGCACAAGGGAGGTATTAAGATGGCAAAGGTGGTTAGGTGATTCAATGATACGATGATGTTATTGTCATTTTCATAAATTCAGTTTCGGTATAATATTATCGCCCGAGTTATTATCAGCTAGGCTTTCTACTTTAAGCTCCTTTTTTTTCACTTTTATAGGTTTTATAGGTCACCTGATGTTAAGCGACGATGCGGTCTACGATGGAGCGTGTTTAACTAGCAGAAACCGATTCACTCTCGATTTGATGACACCAAGACTATATCCATCAGGGAAAACCTACTCAGGCAACTCATTCTACAGTCTAGACGTTCTTATTATAAAAGTAGAGTCAAACCTCTTCGTCCGTGTCTTTGAAATATCAACCATGAAACGTTGCCGCTTCTTCGAGCTACGAGAAGTCCGATGGCAAAAAGAGCAAGCTGGTATTTGATCAAGTAGATCCGTTGCTCATTCTCCGAAGTGTATCCGTGCTACTGCGTTGGTTACATAGAAAAATTAGTTCTCAATGCTTTTAAAATAACTTTCTCTTTATCTAAGTCTACTCTTTCTGCGTACCGCTATATGGGATACTAGTCCTTGAAAGTGTAGGTATAATTTCTCAAATGCCTCCCAGCTAGGCCTTTGACTCGGTGTCAGCAGTGCAGAGGATGACGAAGGGCGGGCGGGGTCCGGGCGGGCGGTGCACCTGGGACCGTGATTGATGAGCTTCAGCCATCGTCATGATTGCGAACTGTCTCGTACACCCATTATAGCTGAGATCTCTAGGTATACGCTTGATGCCGCTACTGTTTAAAACAAGCTTTCAAGGGAGAAAACCTTTAATATTAGAGAATGTAATTACTGCATTCGAAGCTGGAAGAAACTTGCTCTATCTTAGACCATAACGTTGATATCATAAGGCGTGGTCGTCAGTGCAATCGCTGGCATTGATAAAAACGATAACGTGTTCTAGCTCAGAGCCTTCAAATGGGTTTAAATGCAGATGGAAGATTCGTATGTTTATATCACTAGTTTTACGTTTTTATTAGTCAATGAAGGAACATGTCGTTAGAAAACCAGTTCGACGTTAAAGTTTAATCTGTACATATACAACTGTAAAGCCTTTAAAAAGTTTGCTAAGTTCACTGTAAACTATAGGTACTAATATTATCAAGCTGAAGAGGTATTTTGTTTAAACGCGCTAATTTCAAGAACTACTGGCCCAATTTCAAAAATTATTTCACCATCATGTATATATCTACGTGATCCCTGAGTGGTATGGACTATATACGATTACATACCACGAGCGAAGTTAGGGGGGAGGAGCACTAGTGAACCATTTCGAGAAAACCCAACTCAAGCAATAGAGGTGATGGATGCGTAGCTAATTTGAAAGAAAATAAGTAGGTACACAGAAAATCAGACTCACGTCAATGCTGTATGAATTTCTATTTGTTGATCGTTTTGCAAATGAATGAAATGTGTACTCTATCTACTTCACAATATAGCGTCGTATTAGATTTGTTATAAGGTATACCTGTGCCGTAAAATATGGAAATATGTGAAATTGTGGAATCTTCAGAAAACAATTCAGTTTGAAGAACTTAGTAAGACGAAAAAAATAGAGATAATAAAAAACGTACCTAGTTATTTACTAAAAATAAATGCAACTGAGCCTATATGGTGACATATTCTAAGTTTTTGTCGCATAGTACCTACATAACATATGCTTATATATTGTCAATTATTTATTATTTGCCGACGAAAATTTCGCATCGAATAGACAAATCAAATCGTAGGAAGTAAACACGAACATTCCTATGCAATGACCAAGCTACTGTTTTCCCAACCAACGAGCAAACGGGCTTTGCAAAACAAGCAAACAAACGTCACAGCTACAATGTCTCGACCGTCGCCCGTGCAAATAAGAACAACCGCGCATATTTACCTTCTGCAGTCCCCGATAGCTCTTTATCGTTGGATCAGTGAAGAGGAAGACAGGCTACCGGCTGGCTGGCTTGTCAAAGTGGCCGCCGGCTGTTTGAACAACTAATGAGCGGCTCCCCTGAGACGGTGTGTTTGCGAGAACGCCCCGAGCTCCTCTCTCATCTCGCTGGTTTTTCGAGCAAACGTACGGAGCTAAGACCCGCCCGCCCCCTTGACTGTTTGCACGCCACTTCGTCTCGTGTCCAACTCGGGTAGGTATAGTAATGGAAGATCAACCTTTGTAGAGGTAGATCAAAGTGCGATGAAATACGCGCTGATTAACACCAGCCGTTCCCATGTCAACATGCCAAATTTTAGGTGTTTAAAATAGATAGATTTCTCTTAGAGGTATCGTTATTCATCATTCTTACCTGCTTATATATTTCATTGATTACAAGCATTTCAGTAACTGTTCAACTTTGTTATAGAGTGATTCTCAAATCAGTTGTAATTTTTATAAGGTAATATATTATACAACTTGTCAATCCATAACCTCTTATTCAAAGGATTGTATACAGGGTTATTGGTAATCAGCTTGCATCATTTTGAGGACTGTTAAGGACATTAAATATGTCAAATTTTGGACTTCAGCTTTTAAAAATTGTTATTTTCCTACAAAATTAAAAAAGTATATATGACCAGTCTAAACACATCGAACTCTTCGTAGAAATAGGGCGCGCACTCTTTAACGCTCGATAAAAGAAGTGGCGACTCGAATAGAGTAAGATAGTGCTAGAGAGGACAACGTAAACAGGGTCTTATTTTTAGAACTATATATAGGTAGCAGAAAATATATAAAGTATCAAAGGACTAAAAAAGTTCTTTTATACAGAGCCTTCACAAGAACAATAGAAACGCTTCCTATAAAAAGTTGACCCAGTATAATAGTTTTCCGAAAATCGAAACGAAACAACTTATTAAACCTAAATTTAAAAATTAAACTCACGCCGTTTACAATGATAATGAATAAAAAAAAAACGAATGTAATTTTTTAAAAGAATTTTAGTTTTTTGATATTAAAAAATCCACTCCATCTATTTCGATAACATTTAAAATGGGGCCTATTGTAGTCCACCCTTTCGAACAAATAAATTAATTACAAAATTGGATCACCTAGTCGAAAGTTCTGAGGTAACAAACATAAAAATACAGTCGAAGTGGAAATCTAATCCTTTTTTAAAGGCGGTTATAAATAGGTAATAACTATCTATGATTGAAAAGTGCAAAACGGTTTCATCACAGTAAATGATTTCTTCCAGGTAACTTCTGGAAGAAATATTATAAATATTATATTATATTAAATATTATTTTTACTACTCGAGTAAAACCGCGAGGCGTTGCTAGTTAATAGATTTAAGGTCGTACCCCGAGGAAATGACCTTGAGTATTTCTTACCTCATCGCACACCGCAAGAAACTGTAGTGTAGTAACAGCATTTGTCGCTGTTTTGCGGTCAAATTTTAGAACAAACTTATCATAAAATCAGAAAAACTTCTGGATCAAGATTCAAAATCATTATTTATTTATTCATTTTAAAATTAAATAATAACGGTGCGGTAAGAAATACTATCGCATACAACTCATCAGCATAATCAGCTAAAAACGGAAATCTAACAGAAATCATGAAACGACAAGTGGATTGTATAAGTTCAAAAAGCTCCTCCTAATTAAATAAGTGCCGCCATCTATTTTCGTATTCAATACTAAGTAGCACCGTTACATGCTCTAGTACCCCAATCAAACGATATAGGTGACTAAAATAAACTCATTGAAAGCTCGAAGCTACGCTAAACTTACAGCGCCATCCATGCGCCATCTATGTATGTGTGGTGCACTCTAGCGGCAATTATTGTTACTTCTCTGTGAAAGCTCTACAGTAATGAAATCACACACGTTGTTGAGGATTTTAGTAAGATGGCGCTTCGAAATGAGGATAACAAGATAGATAGATTGTTCGTTCGTACATAACATTTCTAGTAAATGTCATAATTAGGGGTTATTCGCAATGTCGTCGACGTATATAACAATTATATAAGTCATGTGTCATCCACCAACCCGCACTGGGCCAGCATGGTGGAGCATTGCGAGAAAAGGCCCGAGTCCCAGCAGTGAGGGAACATTTAGTGGGCTGTTGATGTTGACATAATTCATATTACTTACTATTTATTATTCCTCAAGGAACTGATGAATTCGTGATTAATGAATTCCTCAAAAATGGCATGTACCTTACTACGTTGCTCGTTGCAATCGATGTTTCATGTTTCTCAGACTAGGCTTATCAGTTCTTACGACGTGATTCATCAACAAACATCTTTATTAAAATTAGAGATATTTTTCCAGTCATAGGACATCTAACGTGACTCAAAAAGTGAAGAATTTTAATGTATCTTTTTCAATATGGTGCTTTAGATACTTATACGGTGAAGTAGGTAGGTAGGTACTTATTGGTAAAATCGCTTATTCGGTTTTATTAGATGTCATTATAAATATTTTTCTATCGGAGTCTTTGGGTAGGCAGGTGATAGCTAAATTCTAATTCTAAACTTGCTCAATATAACTGGATTACAGGCACAACCCTAATTAGATTTGATACGCAGACAAAGAGGCAGGTACTAGGAGTCCAACCCCCGGTCCCACTTTTTGTACGGAACCTTAACAAAAAGGAGGGTCCAACTATTTGTACAGCTAATTTTAAAAGGTTATTGGGTATGTATGAAATTTTACTGGAGCGATTAACCGCAGTAGGTATTTATTTCAAACATTTCTCCAAGGCTTACAAGAGCCAAAGAGCTGTCTAATTTTTAGGCAAAGCCAACCAACAACTGAAAATGTTATTGTTGGTGATGTCGATTAAACTCCAATAGTGAACAAAAATTATTTATTAAAAAACTACTTGGCACAATTGAGTAAAATAGCATATAGGTAATAAGCAGTGTGTATAATGTTTATGTTAATGTATGGTAATATTTGACAAAATAAATAACATGTAGTTTCTTATTTTAATTGGGGAATAGTCCCCAAATAACCTACTCCGAACCGTTCCCAGCGCAAAGGTGCCCATGACTCTCACTGCGTTCCCACGTTGAACGGCAATGGCCAACCTTTGCTCCAGGAACGCGCCGAAGCGGGAGTCATCAGATCTGTATTCTCCCTGAGCCTGCGCCCCAACTCTAAAATGAACACTTTAGATCCTGCTCCCCAACAATCCAAGGTGTCAACGGCGATAGGTACAAATTCGTACAGAAACATATATAGGTACTTCTCCTTTTTCTTATCAGTAGCATACTCTGCCGTAGCTGATGGTGAGTGAACAGTGCGACTCAGGTGACTGGCGGCGACAGTGCTGACGCAAGTGGCGTCCTAAATTAGGCACTTCCCGTTTGTCCAGGGCACGAGAGTCAAACCATCCGGTCTTTTACCATCCGATCTGCATAAGTCCGAGGCTCAGGGAAGCAGGGAATGCCAGCCGACACCAAAGCTCGCCGAACTACATCATTGAGTGCATGGTGATGCGAGAACCTTCCCGCGCACCGTCTACAACTCAAAGCGTGACAGCAATTCACTTCCACCATGGAGCCGCAGGTGCACATGTGAGGTTCACATACCTTGCAGCCCAGGCGGAGAGCCACCGCCACGAGCAGTGAGCCTTCTAGTTAGGTGCCCAGGTGAGCAGAAGGTAGTGCATGCAACCAAGCCCTAAATTCAGACTGCGTGACGGCCCGGAGTCTAACCATATCCACCCCGAGGCACATGCCAATAGTTGTGCTTGAATCCGCTTAGCCCCAATGATATCCCACGCTTATTTGACATAAGCATAAAAGGTTAAATAGGTTTCCAAAGGATTATCTATGTAAGACAAACCCTCAATATCTGAAGTTTTAAACAATAATGGTAAATAAAAAGATGTTAATATCTGATATCTTTTATTAAGAACATACTGTACATAAATATCGCCTAAGTTGAACGTACAATCTTAGTATAACTTATACAGTACCTAGGTACCACTAATTTACATTTAACAGTAACATCTACTTAAATCTATAAACAAAAATCTTAGGTTTAGCATTTCATCATCGTGAAAAATAATATAACGTTAGCAAGTAGAATTACTTAGAATTCATTCTCGAAGTGTAATTTGTAGCAATACACACAACGAATTTGTATTAAACTAATTTATACGTGAAAAAACGTTAGATCACCATATTCAAAAAGTAAACCATATTCTGAATTCAATAAGTAAAGAGAAAATACAAAAGGCGTGCATTGGAAACTTTAAAGTTTTTTTTAAATAATGTATACTTATTTATATAAAAATAAAAGGTCACGGGCACCCATCATAAAGGAGCTTGATGGAAATAATGAAGCTCGATCGTAACAATTATTTTAATTAACGCTAGTAACGTAACGCTCTAGGCTTCGCTACGACGCTCTCCCTTACATCCATTAGTATGTCATAAATCCTGTTCTGTAGACATTAATTACATACAATATGAATAAATTTAATTTACCCAACTTTTAACTTTAAGGTCTAAGTACGGGCTCATGTCCCACCTTATCACGATTCAATTTTCTTGCCTCGTTGGTTATGATTCAATCTTTCATTGTTTTCATAGACCAGTGATAAAATAGAACGTCAGCCCCTGTACTATTTTTACACTATATTGTGATGGATTGAGAGTATTCTGTTAATTTAACACTAACTTATTGTTAATTATATTTTAAAGTATTCTAATCTAAAAATTGTTTGGTCGTAAACAGGAATGTATAAACGCGTGACTAGAATTTATTAAACTTAACATTCGACCTAATAAATATTATATTAGTTAACATTTTTACTTCAAACTCGTTACGCTAGAGATACCTTTTTACAAGTATTCTGAATTTACTACAAAATGAGATCCACACACAAAACATAAGTTATAACAATACACATATCTACACTACCGACGTCTGCCAAAATATTAAATCAACGAATAACATATTTTTTCCTTTGACAAAAAATTTGGCGTAGACACTGTTTACATGGTCCGTTAAAAAATGAGACAATAACAAACGACTTGTGTATTTTGACGTTATTTTGGCTTCAGTCTTACAAACAATTATTTTGGGATTAATGGAGATCAAACTGCAGCGACGACAGAAATAGCCGTCTGTCGCTAACGTGGACAGCGATAAATAACATAGCTCAATTAAAGCTATAGCAATATTTTACATAAATAAATTTGAGATCAATGGACATATTTTTTCGTACATTCATAAATATCAACGAAACATCATCTGACGCAACACGTGAAGATATTTTTTTTTTCTTCTTTTGAATAGTTTTTGTACTTACCCAGGTGCGCAGCGCAAAAAAATACGTCTAAATCTTAACAATGAAATCGGTACCCATTCTTTGAAAGTTTATGTGAGATCGATCGAACCGAGAAACCCAAGAATTCTTACTATGGCAGTCTATCATCAAAGTATTTGGATCAAACACGTGGTGATTAACCAGACTTGCTTAGCCTTATTTTTCATAGTTATATAATTTAGATTATAACACACTCAACGCTGAGTCATTAGAAATATTATTGTAAATACATAAAGTATTTTTCTCAAAATATTGAGGTAGGTACATCAGAAAATTTCCAAAAGATCCTATAATGCAAGGCTTGGAAAGTAGAAGATAGTGATAAACAAACAGGAAATATAGCATCATTAGGTATATGATATTTAATCAATTGTAATATTGAAAGCAAGTAATAGACAGTGTGTGACAATGGATATTTCGATATCCTTTGAAAGAACATTTTATGTGAGGTGACATTTTAACAGGATATATAAAAAACCTAATACTTTAATGATAGTTCTCCATCACTGTGCTATGTACGAGTATGATACATTTGTAACCGGCTTACAAAGGCCAAAGACAAAGGCTTGTGCCAAACACCATCATAAACAAATTAATTTTCGAAATGTTAGAAAAAAAATGTTATTCACAGATGAGCTAACGGTTTGCATCATTTAAATTGTGCCGATGTACAAATAATTTAATTAGAATATAACACACCCACACGTAAACCCTCGCAACTCCATTATTTGGTTATATGTATGTCTGTATGGTACATTGTTTATCCCAATACTAAAAGTTAAAGTTATCTTCAAAAATGTACATGCTGGACATCTGTTGGAGTGTTGGGTAGTTGCGTTTGATCCGGGGTGGTCTGCTTGCACGGTTGGCTGTGTCTGGTCTTGGGTTCTTGCGGTTGCGTCTCTCTGGCCAGAACTCTCTCCACGTGTCGAGCGACTAGTTCGGCCGCCGGAGGAGAGCTTCGGGTTAGCGAACAGATGTCGTTGACTGACATACGCACTCGGAGACCCCGGGCCGCTGCTGTCACGCAAGCGATGGCGACTAGTGATGGTGGTACTAACAGGAACTCCGTCTCTGTTGACAAATTATTGACTTTGTTGATATGGCATTGTAGGAATAGGTATACGTGGTAAGTGGAAATCAAAAGGACTCTACAATGCTGGCATTTCTTCACGTGTGTGTAAAAATAACAGTGATCGCGCCTAAAACTTTATTTTGAGATTCTTATCCATATCGAAATGTTACTGTTGTTGCAACACGTAAAAGATTTTATATGTGGTAACGTGATTAAATAAGTACACAATGCAAGATAGTTTTCATATCGACTCGGGCTTTATGCAAAAGCATCGTATTTATGTCCACTGATATTTTTAGCTGAGTAAAGCGTAGAGTTGTTTACGTTTTTTGTGCATTCGGGTTTAGTACAGATGCCGAGACGCAGGTAGGACGCATCTGTTGCGAGATAATTACAATAATGCTGCGGACAGGTGGCCGGACACCTTGCATCTTATAGGGATCGACCAATTTACATGTAGAGTTGCCCAAATGATGAAACTAAGCATTTTTATAAGTTCTTAGCAAATAAACCGCCCAAATACGATGTTGATTCCCTCATGGAAAGTCGAATAAGTTGGTCGTATTGTATGCATTTGCTTCTCGAACCACTTTAAATGTGAGGGTCAAAATAAACTGACTATAATTTTGATAATATACATTCGACAATGATTTCGTCTTTCTGTTTATTTGTTCCTAAAGATTCATAAACGAATATTTCGCAGATCGTGACTCTGCATGAACTCTATATTTATCTTATTATCGGACCGCTGGGTAAACTGGTTAAGTTAGATGGTAGTTAGTGGATACAGGTTAGTTGGTAAGCGTATAAATAATCTCTATACGAAAAAAAAACTATTTTATTTTCAAAACTGCTAATTTAGCCACGTTTTAGAAAATGGTTCTCGTCGCCTATGATGGTAAACAATATAAAACCTTCTAAGGAAAAGGAGGGTTTCCAAAAACTATACCATATTATGCAACACACGCAAGGTCATCCTGTGACAATATAAATCGTACGACTGATAAAAGATCTCGAAATATAAATATACTTAATTCGCTTAGAAAAGGGTCTAGGGCAAAAAGCGTGTTACATTTTGCACAATGTGAGACGCTTTTGTTGTTGGAAATAAGGAAGCAGCGAACAGCTGCCCGATTTGTGCATTGCGTCCCCGTCTGCATCTTTGTGTACCTACCCGGGACAATGGCAAGGGAATAATGGTAATTTACATCTTAAGTCGTCTAGGTAAGGGCGCAGCTGTGACGACGCGACGCGAATGAGGGAGAGCATTGTTCCGTAAATGTAGCCTTCGATCGCGATTTCTAATCAATACTCTAATAACCGTTATTTTTACAATTTTCTTGACATCTCCTTGAATTGAACTTAAATTGGACCACGTGGTACGGCCACGTTGGGTGCTTGCGTGAGCACGCAACGGGAAACTTGAAATAATTTAAGTGTGGCGTTTTCCACTTCTAACGGTAGAGGTACTGAAGCGAAACAAGGTTGCATATAAGTTCCTTGGGCGTATGTATGTAGGCAGTCGCGGGCGCAGGCCAAGACGGCAGATGTGACGGCACCTGGCGCGACCCTTCCGCTCGCACCTCCGCACACTGCAACCACGGTACGCCGGGTCACTGCCCAGCTACTAATACGTTCCTCCACCGTGCCCTTATAGGCACACTTCTATATACCATTTTCTAGACAAAAACTATATTCCTACACGCGAATGCATCATAACTTTAATCGGAAAAACGTACCACATCTTTAATTAACGTACTTCATTATGTAACACGAGCTTACCGGCTCGTGTAACTGCAGGTCAATGAAACGACTAGATAGGGTGTACTTCAGAATCCCTTGCGAATGTTAACGAACTTCTTTTACCACATCAACTGGGTACATAAATCAGCGTGATAGACTGGTGCGCGAGCGGCGACTGGAAACAAGGTTCAATAGGAAATGTGGGCTTATTAAAAATCAAAAACGATCGCGGGTCGCGTATCAGGAGAGATCTCGGCATGGGCAGCGGAGCGGCGCGTTCCGTTGCGCAACAGGTTGCCCGTCAGTTGGGACCCGCGCGACATCTGCGTGCTTCGCCCTCGCGTTGCCGAACGCACTTCAAGACACCCCCCGCGTCTTACCCTTCTAATTACAACACCAGTAATGACGCTCCTCACTCAACAGTCGCCGAAGACCGTTAAGTTCCGTTCGAAACCTGTCGGCGCCACCCCAATAGTGAATCCCGACTATTAAAACACAATCCAAAATTGCAGGGGTTGCAAATAGTTAACGTCTAATCGTGCGAAAACAAGTTGCAATATAATTTTATGTCCATTTAGTTTTATGTGTTATTTAAAAACTTGCTTCGCCGAAGGGTTTCTAATAATTGCTCGACATTTTTATTGCTCTTGGGTGAAATAATTTATAAATAAAAAAAAATCCAGAGTTATTCCAAAGTTTTTGAATCTCGCAAACAATTAATAGATACAAAATTGGCACACTGGAGAAGAGGTCCCGAAACCCAGCTGATTTTGTTTTTAACAACAGAAATAAAAACAGGATCTAAAAGCGGGTTTTAGACAGGCGTATTTATACAAGAACGGGGTTTATTGGTATGAGGTCGGATGTTCAAAGCGGAAACGCAAAAGGCTCACAAGTTCAAATCTTAAGTACAATATGAATTCGGAAGACGCGTATAGCAAAGTATCGGGTTAGACAAGGTCCCGTTTGGGCCAGGTGCGCACCGAAACGATTTCTTTGCTCGTTTCGCCGGGGAGCTTTTGTCGTGACTTTCGAGACAGGGAATGGGCGCACAAAGGCCGCGGGACGTCTTCGTTTATTGTCCTCAATCAGCTGTCGCGGTCTCCCCTGCGAGAAACAAGCCGATGTCGGCAACCACCAAGTCACATGATCTTTCAACTTTGGTCTAATGCGTTAAAACTTGTCTGAGCATGAAAATGGACTTTTATCCATCGAGCTACAGTTGGGTACTTTTACCCCTATGGATTTGATTTTATATAATTATCAGATTTTTTGTTTATAACGGTACTTAAGATGTAAACAAACCCTGCAATTATGATGAAGGAAGTTCAGGGGTCAAGTAATGTTATTAACCCTTTCACACCTCGAGTAATGCACGATCGGTTACCGGCAATTATGCCGTTTCCGGTGACCGACACCGACAAAATTTGACGCCCTGGTACTTTTAACTACTGCTTACAACAACAGATAAAACGCAATACCTTAAATAGTTTCACTGAAGCTCGCGCTTCGAAAGAAAAGCACGTGGAAGATATATTATGTATTACCGAACAATAAAGGGCTCATTCACTAAAGCTTGATTCGCCTCGCTAAAACGAATTTTAGCACGATTTTGTTAGATTCGCCTATCATTATGAAACTTTAAAACTTTAATTCCAATGTTCTCATTGACCCATTGACTCATAATTCATAAAGTCCATATAACTCACTATGATTTTTAGAATTCCATAGCAAAATATGGTTTTATTTGGCATTAGTATTGTTGCTAGAGTATAGAAAGCTGTAATATTTTCTACATTATCGCGTAGTGCTAAAAAAGTAAATAAGCAGCAGAATGCCTATCCAGCAGAGAGAAGGCTACGAATGAAAAGGTTTGTCAGGGCCCTGCCTGCGCCTACTGCAGTAGCTTAGGTTTGGTAGGCAGTAGAGACCATATGCGACATATGCGTTAACTGTAATAGTATACTCGTACCGCATTTATGCGTTTACCGTTTACTGCACATGGAAAAAAACATAATCTTAAAAAAATCCTTTTAAAACATTACCTGGGTTATTTTAGAGTTATCGCCACTTGGCATTAAAAGGTAACAGAAATAGCAGACTGGTCCCAATTGAATGTTTACACCGTGCAAGATATTAAATTGTATTTAATGTCATGGAACATTAAATTGAGTAGGTATCTGTAAAAGTGTTTTTTGCATGTTTTCGTCATATTGTTAATTAACACCATATGGGATTGAAAGAGCAGCTTTAAATCTATAACCGATGGATCAATTAGTGAGGGCATTGGTTTTCTGCTCGACGGCTATAACTATAAATAACTCTTATCAGGGCCTGATGGACCATACGGGCAACCAACGAAATACCGACGCTATATTTTCATCTATATTATATCACTAACAGTGCCCCGCGATTTGACCTGTGTTGTTCCTATCCCTCGTTATTTTCGTAGGATGAAATACATAGTATAACGGAGTATAATTAATCTGTGTCCCAAACTTCAATCCGATATGTTCAGCCGTTCCGACGTGATTGAGCAACAAACATCAAATTTTGCCATTTATAATTTGTTTTAATATTGCCTAGTAGCATTGTTATTTAATTATCTTTGAGAGTTTGGAAATGGACTGTTATATTTTTTTTACAAATATATCAGCATCAAACCAATTTAAAAAACTGTCTATGTGTCTCTTAAAGACGATTTTTAGCGAAACTTTAAGAAGTCTAATACTATTTTTTAGTAGGTATTAGTAAGAATTTTTTAACTAATACTGTCATTACAGATATTATATTAAGATTTGATTAGTTTAATAAAAAAAACTAAGTATTCATAAGTTTTACAGGCAAATATTAATGAAATGTGGTTTCAACGGTTCGAAACGGCTTGGTGGACATGCGAGGTTTTCTATCATTTCACAAAAGGTCAAGTAAAGCCGGCAAGTCTGTTATGAATTAGTTGTTTTTTTTCTTTACGGCCAATGATCGGGAAAGCGCACCCTCAGTGTGGGGTTGTGAAACTTGTAAGCAAAGGGGTCATTGTCAGTAAATGCGACTATGATACGCTCTGTGACTATAAAGTACGTACTATCACACAAACAGAAATACGAAAAATTAAATAAAAATAACAATTATTTTTTCCAAAAACCAAAACCGACTTTAATTTAAAATTAAATTTAGGCTTTTCACCAAATAGGATGCAATCACAAAGTCATCGAGGTAACGAAAGTAAATTTTAGTGTCAAACAAAAAAAGAACCGCCAAAATGTAGTGGTAGGACTCTTGGCAGAGTCCGCCTGGGGAAGTATAACATCTTAGATCTCTGGGTGATGAGCGCAGTGCAGAGCTAGGTAATGTTTCGGACTCTTCATGTTCCAATAGCTGCGTGTCACTGTGCTGTTATGTGGCAAGCGTGTTGCTTACCATCAGGCACATGTCCTGCTCGTCTTGTCACTCTTTATTTAAAAAAAAATCGTAATTGGCAGCGTTATCGCGTAACATACATAAAAAATCATACAACCAAATTGAGAAACGCCTCCTTTTTTGAAGTCGGTTAATAAAGTCAATTTTAACGATTGATATTATTTGAAATCTACTCTTTTACCATTTAAACACTAAAAGAGTCATACATTTATTTGTACAATTCTTCGATACCAGCTAGTATGTACTTATTGATGTAAATGGTGATGTAAAATTGAAATATCGAAAATTCACTGTATGTAACAGTACACATTACAATCCGCTAAGATACCGAATCTACTATGGCGAGTCTATCTATCTTGAATAATAAAATTGAAGAAATAAGATAATTAATGTTGTTTTGGACATATTATTCCCCAACTTGTATCTATATTAATTCAATTCGATAAGAAAATTTAAACACCAAGGCGTAACGCGTGACAATATCATTACAAACATATCATCAGTTTTACGATCCATAAATAGAAGTAGCGTCACAATATTATAATTTCTATTGTGATCCATTTTATTTTCATTGTGTCTTTCCAATAAAATTCAGCTCCCTCTCAAACGCACGTGTCTCGTTAACTGCTTGGACATGGATATTTGCATATCATCTGACCGAATCTGACCGCCAAACTGGTTCAACTACTTTGTTTAAAATGATAAACAGCGTAGTTAAAATGTAGGAGATTTTGAACTCTTTATGAGGTCCAGGATTAATTGAACATCAGGACTGCGCAGTAACAAAAAGAGTGCTGCCGTAGGGTCCGAGTGAGGGGTGCGCAGGCGCAAGGTGTGCGATATCAGTGCATGTGCGCGTTCCGATACATATCCCTCACACCACCCTAAATGCTCGCACTCGCGTAGCTGACCGCACGCACAATCACATTTCCAAACAAAGGGAGGCATTCGCTCATTAACTTTGAAAAACATTGTGTTTTTAGAGCGAACTCGTATTTGTCTAAAACTCAAAAATAACAGGAGACACGCACTTATCGATTAATGGTAATTATCACCAGGAAACCAATTCGACCCGCATATTACGCACACGTAGATTCTTGAGTGCTATTAAAACGCGAGGCTTAGTACTCACCAGTGTAGCAAACTGAGGTCAAGGTGAGAGCGTGTGATCGGATCATGGGATTCACTCTTCCCCATGGCACCCTCGCCAGGATCGGTTCCACGAAGTCGAAAGCCGTCGCTATCGACAGCTGCCAGTTCAACCGCTGGAGGAGCATCACTTCCCATTCCTACAACAACAAAATACACCTCCTCAAAAGAAATACGACTTCGGAATACATGTCGGCTTCTAAATAGCTCATCCCCAAAGGGCACGACCCCGTGTGAAACCGATACACAATTGCATGTTCGGAAAGAATAATTTACGTAGCCTTATTCAAAGTGATTTAGGTGCTGTAAAGGGACAAATAGTTGTATTCTTGGCGGTTAAGGATCGTAACGGTCATACTTCAGGGGTTCAGACGGAAACCGCAGAAACTAGCAACTCGTAATCAAAAAGCAAAAAGATTACGAGAAATTTGCATAACCCAGTACACTTTTGGTGATTATTAAATTTATTCTTGGATACTATATATGGTTTTACAATAGTTGAAATAATATTAACACGTATGGACAATATCGGAAAGAGAACCAACCACTTATTTGTAAATAACGGGTGAACGCCATCCAAAAATATTTATGAGTGCGTATTAGAATAATCTTAACAAAGTTCAACGAACTTATTTAGATAAACATGATTTATCTCGGAGTATACTAGCATAATTTATAGTGGAAACTAGCTACAGTATCAGTGAAGAGTGATCGAATATTTCAGAGAATTGGACTGATAAAAGAAACTAAACACGACTACAAGCTTTTGTTTTATTAATAATAGTCTGAATCTCTTCTTAATGAAATGAGTGACCTAGGTCTATGTAGATTGGTATGACAATACCTACTTACTACACGTATTCTTAATTAGCCATACGCTCAGGTATTTAAATATAGTAGAGTTGAATTTCAATATATGTTAAGGTCTGGGAAAGGCGACGGCCAAACCATATGACATCATTACGTATGCACGGTGCAGGCATATCGCGATCATCGCCCGAATTAATTGCAAGGAAATATGGGATGCCATACGGCGTTTCAAAGAAGCGAACTGTTTTCTCACGGTCTACAGCTGACAAAATGTGTTTTTTAGTCAAATTTACATGCAGGAAAGATTATCTGCACACATCTTTGGTATAATAGAAATGGGTGCAATGTACATTGAATTTTTGGCGTGAGCAAACATGATATTGTCACCTGACATGCGGCGCGTCAGGAGGCGTGTGAATTATGGTGACAGTCATGGCCACAACCATAATAATTGTTTGAATCACACCTGGCCACGCGGGTGGAGGTACCTCACAATTTTGTTATCATTAAGCCAAACTGTGGGAAAGGGTATTTATTGTGTGGAAGCTTAACCACACATCACTACTATGACAAAGCGTACGTCAGTCGCGTCACGGTAATTATGTAGATTTTTCCTAAATGAGGACACTGGACGAGAAGGAGGCCGTTACTCTCGGTTAACGTAATGTAACTTATGATTGTTTATGGCGGCCACTCTCATTTGAAATACCTATCTACCCAATTGCGCCCATTACAAGAGATACACCATCTTATATCCTTCGCGTTACTCATGTTTCCGTCGGTCGCTGCGTCGTCGGAAGGATGTCAAGTAATTTGGTGACTTACTTCGTCACAGGCAATGGCTTGCTACGGAGGGTGACAATATTACTGCCCTCATGAACGTCTTGAGGAACATGTAATTGCCGGAAACTCACGTGGTAGGAAACGACCATTTGGGGTGAAGGAGTGACATTTGACTCGGCCAATCGAGTTCATTCGCAGTGAAATCAAAACAATGAATAATGCGGTCGGCACAGGATGTATGTTGTGCGGCTGCTTTCGAGGGTATCGAGTGATTAGCTAGGTTAAAAGGCAATTACACCAAGTCAAGTGTTTTTGTAAAGTTATGAAGCCATACGAGAGGAAACCTCAGCGAAAATTAGACACGCTCAATGATACCGTAAGTAGTATGGTACGGGTATCGGGCGGGACAAAAGCTTTACATAATAGTGGACAAGTGAAAGGGAATTATGATTGATCGTGTTCTATTTAGCTAATATAACAAACAGCTAAGAGTACTTGTACAATTAGGGAAACGATATTCACGTTATTTATATTGGTATTGGTACGCAAGATATTTTAGAGATTCATATCTTCAGACTATTTTGTCTAGATTGTTTGTCCCTTGTCGTAATTACTTAGTAGAAACCATTATTGTTTTACATTTATAAATAAACTAACATATAATGTATACTTTATTATCAACATTCGACTTGTCTTACCCTGACTTCCTGAGGTTGCACTGAGTTGTCCGTATACGCGCAGAGTAAATCAACTGATAGAGGATGACACTGGCGGAACTTGGACGCTACTAGCAGAGAAGTGACTGCTAACAGTTGCAGCTGCTGACGTGAGATCGAGCGGTGCGACAGGAACCGATCCATGTAACTCACGGCCAGGGGAAACACCTGCTCCTCGCATTGTTGTTCTTCGCAAACCTGCAAATTTACTAATCGTTCAGGGCTTTGGAAAGTCATTTTGAGAAAGGGTGATAGAATGTGGCGCAGAAATATAAATCGCTGCTAGTTGACTAAACTTAAGTACAGAAACATTAATTGCATACGACAAAATATATGGAACAGTTCGGTTTTGTAGCCAGTTCACACTTATAGGTATTAATTCCTTGGTGTGATCCCTCTTAGCTTTGAATCTAATTCTCTTGCATTTTGTTTCTGCTAAAGAATTGCTTTATTTTAAATTTTAATTACGACCCTATTACCTTTGGAGGAATATTGAAGAAGTCCATGGCTTCCATAACAAAAGATATTTCACTTTAATCTTGTTTATCTTCTACAACTAATACGTACCTATATTATAATTTAATACTGAAAATATTTCGTATTGTAGGCACAAGTTCCAGTAACGTTTGCAAGTGATATTTTATAAAAAAATAATGCTTTCACTGATTACCTAATCCGTAGAAGATAATAAGTAATTTATTGACAACAGAACCCTGTGGTTTTACCGGCGTAGCTGCCGGAATAAAAAGTAGCCTATGTGATATTAGTCTATATTCTAACTGTGTATCCACTCGATCCGTTGAGCCGTTCTAACGTGATCGAGCACCAAACGATTTGAATTAGTGTAGTAGAACGCACTAATTCAAATCGTTTGGTGCTCGATGTATAAATATACCCAGATATATCTGAAATACACAAAAAGATGTCATTCTTCAAAAATAAGATAATCATTATGTCGGTCACCTACATGGTTTCTGAGTTACACCAATTATTCTCAATATGATTCTGTAACAAACTGTTTTTAAAAGTTTCATGTAAATGTAGATAATTACTCTACATTATGTCTAAGCGCAGGAATCAGTGACTTTAGTTCCATAGAAAGCTTGTAAATATTTTATTCTTTTAATTAACAGGTGCAGCGTGATGTTTATCGCATGCATCAAGGCTTGAGTTATGAAATACTGAATCATAAACGGTATTATCACGATTCCCATGCCCACAAATTGATGTAGCAGGGAACACCGAAACTTTTACTATGGAACAGATTATCTGTGTTGCGTCACTGTGAAGCGATGCGAGGAGGTCATTGTCATTGATGCGTAAGTACTGAGAAAGTATTTCTTAAATTACTCGAAATGGGTTAATGTTATAATGGTGTTTGTGAGAGTAACGAAGAAGCGATTTAGGGTAACGAACTAACGCAGCTTTACTCTATTCCTACTAATGTTATAAATGCGAAAGTTTAGATGTTTGTTGCTCAATCACATTGGAACAACTGAACTGTTCAGATTGTAATTTGAAACACAGTTAGATTATAGTCTAGAATAATACATAGGCTCATTATATCGCCATATAAGTATAGGTAACAGAAACTGAAACTACTCGGGAAAACCGCGAGGCACTGACTTTATATAACTTTTAAATTTCCGTGATTTGAATTCATATACAAAGCATTTTAATGCGTGAGGTAATTAAAATTTGGATCGCGATTAAATAAGTTTTGGATGTGTTGATCAAATTTTGTTTTCCACGCACACTGGTGAGAAGAAATTCCATAATTCGGCTACTGTTCCTAAATGTTTCAAGTATATTTATCAGGAAATATCTAACTATAGATGCGATAATATTCCAGGCAGGTAAACCCGCATACTGCGGAAGATAGCACGATTTTTTGCAACGTAAATCGGATATCCGTTCTATTTGCACTGCTTCCTTATCTGATAACCCCCTTCGCCGATTAGCAGTAAATTAGATATTAGATGTAGTAGTAGGATTGTAGCTGACTTCAAAAACGAGGAAGACCAGATATTTGGGTATTTGTCGTAGGTCTTCT
Organism: Ectropis grisescens; assembly: GCA_017562165.1. Taxonomy (NCBI): domain Eukaryota; kingdom Metazoa; phylum Arthropoda; class Insecta; order Lepidoptera; family Geometridae; genus Ectropis; species Ectropis grisescens. The sequence continues at coordinate 19,187 of JADLOZ010000022.1, forward strand.
GTGACAAAATGTTTTTGTTATTTCCTGTGAACCATCATATTCGACACTTACCTAAGTTTTTATCGCTAGTATTAGCAATTATATAACTTAGGAACGGCTCAAATATATTTTTTTAAACTGGATTGGCTGCTGGCAATTACATTAACCATATAAAATATCAGATTTTGAATTTATTTCATTTAAGGAAAATACTACGGCAATATTACCCTCCTTTTCGCAATATCCCTTGATGATGAAAAGTGACATTAATCAAGTGACACAATGACATCACAAAAAAGCTAATACAAGACTAAACCAAAAACATACTATGAAAACATATATATACTACAAACATACGCCAATAAACTATCATTGGTAAATAAATATGATATCTATGGCATCCCACTTAATTCTTCTTTCTTCGTATAGCCAATGAGCAGAATTCCAGGAACTATTGATTAATAGTGAATAGATTTATACATACACCTTAGTGAAATATCACTAAGGTGTATGTGCATTTTATGCGCATCAATAACATACCAAATTCTTATTTACAAGTCAACAAGGTTCTTAGTCATGCATGTAGTGCACCCTAAAATACCTATATGTTGATAAACGTATGTAATCGACACATGCAAAGTAAAATGCATTACACTACGATAAAAATATTACGAGAAATGGAGGTAGTCATCACAAAACAGCTGATTAAACAAATTACATTCAAGGTGCATTGACATCTTCCTGCAACGTGCAGCAATAAGCGTGCTAGCGCAACATTATTTGCTAATGCTACTGCATTTTCTGTTATTTTTGACATAATAAGCATAATACAGATGTAAACATAGTACTTTAACTTAACAAGTACGAAGATACTAGATGAAGATAATTAATTTTGTTACGTGAAGACAATTCTCATTTAATATAATTATGTCACCCACCTCCAACATCCAAGTAGTGACAACCTTCCTCATGAAAGGTTGAATGTCGATCTGGACGTTCAAGAAATAATCGGTGTGCAGCGCATGAGACCGCTCCAAAGCCAGCAAGTTCAGGATGACCCGGTCATCTCTGTCCAGCGCCCGGTCTGGGCCAGCGACGCACATGTCCGCAGCTCGCCGACCGTGACTGTTCCCAGATGTCTCCATATTCTCGCCACAAGACAAATCCATTTGCACCAAGTCTCTACACAAATCACTGAGTTCGTAAAATGTTCGAAGGAAACGCTAAAGTTTCGCGCAATTACTTTGTTTACGATCGGCAGGTAGGCAACACGGCACAACCGCTCCGTGAGCGGCTCACAGATAAGTGTGAAGCAAATACAGGGCTGTGTCGGAACGCGGTTGCCCTGCGCTCCTCACCCCTCTGTTATTATATAGTGAGCCTCATAAACTTGTACCTAATCTGTCGATTGTATTGTGGTCCTTTGATACTGTTACCTAATCTAGCGATGGTTCTTAGATAGATCGTAGAAGGGGCTTCGGAACTCGTGGTTCTATGCCACTTTAGCATAATTTAATCTTTGAGATAGGTCCCTTGACTGATGTAAAGCGACGATGCGGTCTACGATGGAATGAGCATACCTGGAAGAAACCTACCTCTCGACTTGAAGACCATGGACCATTGGGAAAACCCCGCTGAAGCAGACAGGCAACGCATTCCACAGCCTAGGCGTTCTTGTTACGTACCTAAGTTTAGTCAAACCTCCCCGTTCGAATGTTTTAATGATTTATAATCAGTCATGCGGAATTAATTTCGTTAGGTTTACCATATACCTTCAGGTACCAATCTACCTATATACCTTCTACGTTTGTGATAAGAACGTCTAGGCTGTGGAATGAGTTGCCTGAGTGGGTGGAAAGGGACACGCGACATGAGTACGTATTTGATATAGGTAAATTTCAGCTTTGTACCTCCACGCATTTCTGAGAATAAGGGTCTTGACAGACTGACAAACGGACGGACGGGATCCTATAAGTTCCATTTTTTCTTTTCAGACTGACAGACGGACGGACGGGATCCTATAAGTTCCATTTTTTTCTTTTCAAGGAGAGAAACCCTAAAAACTAAGTTGTTATACTGGCGAGCCCTTCTTCAAGATCTTCATCTACCTGTACAAGAAGGCAAATTCAAAATACCTAAAGTTAAAGTTCCACCAAAACAAGATGGCCTACGTCCATCCACCACCACCTAGCTAAGAAGCGACTTACTGGACGTGAATGGCACAAGTGTCGACGTCCGCTTGGTACCTCATAGGCTGTGGCTTGAGGCTTGACCTCATTCATGCGCGGTCCGAAGGGGACATGACCCCCCCCCCAAAATCGTAAACGTTAAACTAAAAATCTAAAACTGCCCCCCCAAATTTGAGACTGCGTACTGGTGACCTCCTCCAAAATTCAAGCCGAGCCTGACCTCATTTCCCCTAGGGTAGTGTCCCTAGGCGCCCAGACCCAGTAAAGAGGTTCGCCTTGAAACTAGTGCCCTACCTTCTACAATCGAGGAAGGGTAAACCCACAATGAAGTACAATTTTATAGACATCAAAAACTTACAAGTGACATATGAGCTTTATGGTTATGACCATCGATATATTTAAGGAAAGGAAGATGAGGTAAGTTCTAATATGAAATCAACATAATGTGGCGAAAATTTCACACAAATACACAACGTGCACACAGCTACACTTCCATCGTGAGATACATTGTAATGAATGACAAAGACATCATAGCAAATTAGCAGTAGATGGAAATGAGATAGCTATACATACCACAGTTACACGTTTGTTTAAATATTTTTTCGAGAAGAATAGAAAGACATACGAAGACACTGGCGTGAAAGAGAAGGAGTAGCCGTTGCCCGTGACGTAAACATTGGGCGTTATCGCTGCAGTCAACATATCGCTGGTCGTGTCCCACTCTTTCACGTCATGTATATCTGTCCCTTTTTACAAATGCTGAATTGTTTACAACAGAAAATATTATTTTAAATGAAATAATTAAAGATTTTGTGTAATTGCGTATGAAAAGTGACGCCACGAAACTTTTTCTTGGACTTGGTACTATTTGTGCACCTTGTACACACACAAAATACACACAAAATGGCATTGTAACAGCTCAAATCGAATTTCGTGGAATTATTAGCACACATGCGCTCCATTTGTCGCTCACGTTGCGACTGATCTCAATCAGGAGACGTCACCTGATTTTACATCGCCATCGTTGAGGAGAGTATGCCGCTTCTTCCGTTTTTAAGAGTTCAATGGTTATGACTCAATCCTGTTCCTGTTCCATTAACATTTTGTGTAATTTTTTAATGTATGTATGATTTAAAGTTTCCATTCAGTTTTTTAATGACTACGTAAGATTATTTTTTTGGATTGATTTTTTTCTCAAGATCGTTTTTTTTTTCTTATTACGAGTATTGTAGCTTAAAAATATTTAGTATTTGAGACAAGTTTTGGTTATTTGTTTTTGTTTTGACATTGTAACTATAATTTTGTTATAGGTACTTAATAAAAATCTGAACCTGAACCCAAGATGATGAGGGCTAAGTTGTGATAATAAGAGTGACGTATTTGGTAAGTGAACTGAGAAAAGGTATACATTGATAACGACAATCATGTACTCTTAAGGTATTTAGCAAGAAGTTTGTAAAAATATTCAAACAAATCCAGGTGCACATTCACACTTTAATGCTTCAATTTACAACTCAAAAAAATAATTCATACTGCGGACAAATGACTACAATAAAAATTACAATACATGAGGTCTCGTTTCGACTGTTTACTCGGAGGGCGCCGGTGGCCGGAGGGCGGAGGGTCGGCAGCTGCGCGTGCGCCGGCTGCGCAATACCCGCTTGACATTCTAAATACAAATCCGAACACACCTGATCTCGGACCGGTCATTATTATAATTCCATTCTCTTTTCTCAGCTCCTTTTGTACATATAATCGACGCGTGCGGAGTTCGTGCCCTCCGAAATGTTACAAAACCAACCTCCCATTCAGGTAGCATCACCTGCCTATTTTAGCTTCGATTTCAATGTTATTATTTTTTTATGAATAATTAAAACAATTTCTCATTCTTTTTTATCGCAATCTTTTTTAGGTTTTGTGTCGAATTGGCTGTTGTAAAAGGGAATGTACGTGACGACTGGTTTCCAATCTGTACAGTAAAACACAGTTATCATAGCAGCCAAACTGTACGTTAATGCAGAAGCAGTGAACGCTGCCACCTGTTCTAAATGCTTTTTACCCCACTTCATTGTTCTATCTTCTTATTTATACTTTTAAAATATTACAAAAACAGTGTTTCAAAACGTGATCATTTGTATTTTATTTTGACGTTGATTTTTTTTTTATCATTTATTAGACTTTGGCACCAAAAATCTTTGGCAATTGGCAGGAAAGATTCAAAAGTTTTTATTGCGCACATAGGTAAGATCTAAATTAATACGGGCGAATCTTTTTCTATAAATTACTTGGATGATATGAATAGTGTATTATCCATAGTAGATATAAATGTCTACTTTAATTCAATAAGTAATACAATAATTTAAATTTCGTGTGCAAGTCCGGAACACGGAACATTTGGTATCCGTCTGGGATTCCTCGAGTGGGCAGTTCCCAGCAACACCACATGCCATCCGAGTATTAAGTACCTACTAACCGCATCAAACCTATGTGCTAACCACTAATTATAAAGTTATCAATTTTGTCAACTCGTCCCTTGTCCATTGTATTTGAATGTGGTAACATACTAACATATTAAAGGGACGATACTCATAGATAGGCTAAGCTAGGAACAAAAGTCGAGCATTATTACCAGTGCTGGGTTATTTTCACCCAGAGATTAATTAAGTCGTGCGTTCGATCCTCACCCACTACTCTTTCTACATTACTCTTTCTACGAAAAACGTAATTTCGAAATAAACTCGCGAATTCCTACTCCGGTTCTACTTCGATCCGCCTTTTCGTTCGTTTAAATGTTCTAAGTCTACTCTAATTAGAGTAGGCTTAGAACATTTAACCGTCAAACAATGTTCGGCCGTACTGACGTGAATGAGCAACAAATACCTACACTTTGTCATTGATAGTTATTTAGTTATAATGTGAGTAGGATACTTAAAATTTTGTTAATGTTGCAACATTATCGCCAAAAACTCTGTGATACTTCCGTTTTAGATATAGGTATACCTACAAATAAACAGACCGTTTTTTTTTTGATAGGACCTACCTAATCATAACATTACTTACACTAATTTACCATATTTGCATCGAAAACATACTTCGCTCTCCTGTAATCATTTTATCCGTTACAGATTACAGGAGTGTATGGATGATTCCATAAAGACCTAATAAGGAGCCACAAAATTAGACGAGTCATTATTTTAAAATACTAACCGATAGATGGAATAAAAGGATCCACCTATTTATTCACCATATGCTCCAACACCAAACTATAAAATAGGTAATCTAAACGTATACACAATTCGCCGAACAATACACATTACAACTTTACAACTTTTTCAAGCTACGCGCTGAAAATTTAAACTTACGCATTACAACTTTCAACCATTTTCCCGCCTAGTCAATCAAGTATGTTCCGATTAAGTATCAGCAGATAAATGTTTTGATATTGACAGAATGCCAACTAACATGAAAAACAGTATGCTTCCACGATTATCTGCTCTCCGTACTCAGGTACCTATAACTACATCTGCATACTAAATTACTAAAGTTGTTTCTAAGTGTTATTGTGTTGAACAACGCTTGTGAACAAACTCGCAGTGGTTAAAGAAAACTATACATTGATTCGGAACAGAAGAAACAGTTCCGTTTG